>SOPF01029046.1:0-22882 GCA_012979155.1 Hypericum perforatum | reverse complement strand
AAAGTAGCAACATTTTCTGAGTCTGTCCAATGAAATTAGATTTGGCTGTAATTTGTTGGTTGTAACTATGGATCCAGCTCTGGGGCCTATGAAGATTAGGCCTAATAAGGAGAAACCCAATATGGGCCTCACACACACTTCACCATTTCTCTAAAAGAAATTAAATCTACGTATCTATTTGGAAAATAGTATTGATTTAGATTTGAAACAAATTGAATAGTTACTTATCTTTATTTATATTGAAGATTCTAATCCAAAATCAAAATCATATTAAAGTATATTAATTAATCTAAGTATTTATAATCGGCTTGAAGCCAAAGACACCACTTGCACTACAGCACGGCCTTGGCGCCTCCAATCTTAGTTCAAAATTTTATATTACAGGCTTCACAATTAATTAAGCCCACTAGACTTTAAAAAAAATAATTAGCCCAACTTTCTAATAACCTTCAATTGCTTTGAATAATATATGAATAATCATATGAAATGATTTTTTGAATTTTTTTTTTATCAAACTGGGTTAGGTTTGAGTTGATAATGATAAAAAAATTTATTAGTTGATCCTATGTTGAATAAATAATTAATAGTTGAATTGTTTTTAAATTTTACTATTTTCGGCCGATATTATCACGAGTATGGTAACTTGGGGGAAATTTGGAGAGGTGAATGTTTTTGTAAATAAACAATACAGTGCTCTAGGATTTCTATCACTTTCCAGTTATTTCTTGGTCTGCCTAATGAAACCAATGTGGAGTGACAGTGTTTTGTAAAAGATGGAACTTAGGATCTGCCTCACTTGCTCTACAAGTACGAAAAATTATTTTTGCAAAAACCTGCGATGAATTTTTTTTTATAAAATTCAAAAAGGGATTTTGCGTTATCAACAGACATGTTTTGCGTCAGAAAGACAAGTGTCAATATGTGATCTTTAATTAGGACATAGCTGCTTATTACAAAATAAAAAGTAATGACTTATAAAGCAAATCAAAGCTTTTATTGGATCTATATATACAGTGGCTTACTCAATTTGTCAAGTTTAAGATTTCCAGTTTTCTCGGAATTTTTCTCAATGTCTTCAATAGCTCAGATACAATTTCATGTGTTGAAAATTCACATATTAGATTTTCAAACATCGCGAAATTTAGTATTTTATGAAATGACTTTTCATAATAGAATGCCTACTTGCTATTTGGATTCATAGCTTAGTTATGATTTTTTTGTTTAATAGCTGAGTTTGAGATGGCTTAATAGTAGAGCACGTCTACTTGATTTTGATGCAATTTTCTAAATTTAAATAGATGTTCTACAAACACACTTACCCTAATTACAATGTTCAATTTCCAAGTTCCAATCACTAAACTGGGATTTTTAATTTCTGATGTGTGCATTAAGTTCAATAAAAACCGTTCATTCAGCTTTCCACGAGGCAAACAGGAGACCACCAGGATTCCCACATCGGTTGACGCAACGACGCGCCTCAACTGAAGGCCATATAAAAGCTCGCGTCCTCCAACGTTCTAAAGCATACCTTTCTCGGCCTTTTGGCTAAGATCAAGTGTAGTATCTGTTCTTATCAGTTTAATATCTGATATGTGGGCCATCGGCCCACTCGATATTAAATTACTTTTTTAAAGGGGAGTGGCCACCCACAGTAGCTTGCTACTGGGCCGCTCATGCGTCGCCCATGCGTTGCACTACTGCACGGGCCTGGCGCACCCTCCAATCCTAGTTCAAAATTTTATATTGCAGGCTTTGACAATAAATTAAGCCCAACTGACATCTAAAAGAAATTAGCCCAACTCTCAGTAACCTTCAATTGCATTGCAATGCACATGATTAATTTGGTTGGAATTGTTAATGATAACAAAATTTGTTAGTTGATCCTATGTTGAATAAATAATTAATTGTTGAATGATTTGTAATTTTACTATTTTTCGGCCGAAATTTGTAGAGGTGAATGTCTTTTTAATTACAGAGCTCTTGGTGTTTTCGAAGGAGGGATTGACGATAAAGAACTGATCGCTGATAAAGAAATGCGAGACCGATATAAAAAATAGTCGAATTGGGCAAAACTATTTGAAAGACACGGGCAATCACATCTTTTTCTTCTAGCGAATATATTTTGAATTTCAGTGATTTTAGTGAAATTTCAGGTAAAATGTTTTTTTGGTTCATTGTACTTGAAATTACATGGAGAATGGAATTTTTGATTATTTTATTTATAAAAATATTACTTATAAAAAAAATTTACAGAGCTCCAATTTTATCACTTTCCAATTATTTCTTGGTCTGCTTAATAAAACCGATGTGAAGTGACATTGTTTTGTAAAAGATGGAACTTAGGCTCGCTGCCCGTCCTCGTACCTATTATGTCCCTTCCTCACTTCCACCCCCGAAACACACACTCCACTCGACACGTGTCCACTTCCCGCCCCCATCATCAAGACCTCGTCGACCGATGAGCTCCACCCAAGTCAACGGCTCCCCGGTCACCACCCAGCCTCTCTCAGGTTCTAATTTTTTTTAATTAACCAAACTTTACTTAACTTGCAAATCCCTAAACCCTTAATCTCCCCTTCTGTGATCATTTCAGGTGGAGGCGGAGGGAGTCGAGTTGGGGAAGTGAAGAGGGTAACGAAGGAGACGGACGTCTCCGTTAGGATCGGCCTTGACGGTAACGGCGTCGCGGACTCATCCACCGGCATCCCCTTCCTCGACCACATGTTGGATGTTAGTGATTTTTTATTTATTTTTTAAACGGTTAAAGTTTTATTAATATATAGTTATAGGTATTGTGCACATAGTACATATATACACTAAATGGACTATAGTTCACGTGTACTAGTTGCAGTCGCGAGCCTCGTTAAAAAAAAAACCCTAACCCCTCCCGAGAAAACCCTTGGGGGAAAAACCGCCAAGGGAAAAAGAGCACCCGAGATAAATGTGGAGGTCCTAGTGTGGCCCTGAGTACATGTAGATTCGTAAAGCAATGATCAGTGATGGGTGTTTTTTTTGTTGTTGTGGTGTTTTTCGATTTAGCAATTGGCATCGCACGGGCTATTCGACGTGCACGTCAGGGCAACGGGGGATATCCACATCGACGACCACCATACCAATGAGGATGTCGCCCTTGCCATCGGGACGGTATTTGGTTTTGAGCTTTTTGTGTCGCTAAAGTTATAAGGTTGAGAGTTTTCTGTTGGTTGAATGAATTTGAGTGGTTGCAACAGGCTCTTTTGCAAGCGCTTGGTGATAGGAGAGGGATTAATCGGTTTGGAGATTTCTCGGCTCCTCTCGATGAAGCCCTCGTTCATGTTTCTTTGGTGAGTCGGTTTGGTTCTTTTGTTGTTGAGTTTTATTTGTTTTTTGCTTGCTGGGTAGCGTGATTGCTGCTGGTTGATGCCTTTTGTTTTCAGGACTTATCTGGAAGGCCGCATTTAAGTTATGACTTGAAGATCCCTTCTGAAAGAGTTGGGACATACGATACACAGGTGCAGCTCTTTGTTTTCCCATTCTGTTCGGTTATGGGTTTCTGATGCCGAATTCTTTTTTTCTTGGGTCAATGCTTCATTCTTATCAGTTACTAGTGGTTTACCAAGCTTAGATGATCTTCTGTACACACTGGTTTCGCATTTCTGATACCTGTTGTTTGCAGTTGGTGGAGCACTTCTTCCAGTCTTTGGTGAACACTTCCGGGATGACCCTCCACATCCGACAGGTAAAGAACCTTTGTGATAGATATTGTAAGTTAAGCGTATAATCTTCTGAGAGTAGAATATATGATGTAGACATTGTGTGTTGCACGTATAATCTTCTGTTCTTTTGCGCTATGTAAGTTTCTACATTTCTCTTCGCTGCCCGGCCTAGCTAACAAGTTCAGGGACCTTTAAGATGAAAGAGTGCCTTGACGTTTTCTATACTTTGTTTCTGTACTTTGGGTTCCTAATGGAATTTACAAACTAATATTGGCAGCTTGCTGGGAGAAATTCTCACCACATTATAGAAGCAACATTCAAAGCTTTTGCTAGGGCTCTTCGACAAGCAACAGAATATGATTCACGCCGCCTTGGATCTGTACCAAGGTACGATATTTAGCATTGGAAATGTCCTTGCACGCAGTTCTTAATGAGACCGTTCTTGCTCTTAATGAAGGTCTGATTTGTGTCTTTGCATATTGTTGAATTCTCTCCGTGCAGCTCCAAAGGAGTTCTCTCGAGATCCTGATATTGATGAAAGTTCACCGCGGGTTTGGTTTATGCATGAACTTAATAGTACCTTTCTTTGGAGCTATAATGGCCTTCCCTACTGTATAGCAGCACAAAAGAATCACATGTTGCAACATTCCCGGCTGGCTATATTGCTTGACGAGCGAGCATCGATATGATCTGGTGGAATAACATATCACTCCCATGGTCATATATTTCGTTCAGAAATGGGACGGACAAGCAAAATTAAGCCAGTTTTTCCTCTTCTAGCTGGAGACACTACAGATGCATAGAGCTGCTCAGCAAATTCTGCGACTTCATTTCTGTAATTCTTTTGGATCCAAGTTGCTTCTCATTGAGTGGCCTCCTTCGAACTATTTCTCAAGATTCCAAGTTGCAGTCGATACATAAGAACTTGTACTCTGGGGACTACTAAGAATACGCTTGTAGGCTTACAGAAACTGCACTAGAAGTCAGTAATAGTATGCACTATCTGTGGTATATACCTTACAAAAACTCTTCGGCTATGTTCAGTTCGCTTAAAATCTCAGATTTTGCGTCCTCTGAGATGGGTGCTGATGGGCCAGCTCTCGAGTAGAATTTGGCCAGCGATCTGAATGCCTTCTCCAGCTCAACATACGACTCCTGCAATTGCAGCAAACATCAGCATACCAGACGTAAAAGCGAGAATCGCGCAGTGCTTGAACTCATCGATCTGGCTTCATAACTAAGATGAATACCACAGTACCTCGCGGACTACTTTTTCCTGACCCTTCCAACTGCTCAAGTACTCTCTTATCGATTCCTTTGCTGCATCAGCAGTTCGCCGAAACTTTGCCATATCTTTGGGGTCTTCCTTCAGCGACTCGCGCAGCGTCTTCACGACTTCTCGTGCTGACTTCAAGTAAGCCTTTGGTAACAGCTTTCCGGATTTGGTTTTCTCGTCGGGATCAAACAGCGTTTTGATGGCACTCAGAACACCTTCATCCTTCTCATCTTGTCCGCTCAGCTTTTCTTCAGCCTTGAGTTGCAACGGCGCCACAACGCAACCTAAGGCGAGGACGGTAGCGAACGAAGCACTCGAAACAATTGCGTCGCGGCGACTTGACCATCCGACGTGAGACGATAAACAGCAAATGCACCTGGGCCGCATCTTATGATCTGTCATGTAAAAGGCAACACCATCAAGAAATAGAGACTTGCATATCCATAAGATCGGCTGGCTTCTGTCGAGTTCGTATCCGCCTACCATCTTAGGCGGATACGAATTCTTCGGAGCCACGGCTCGAAATATGTAAAAAAGAAAAGAAAAAAGAAACCCAGTTCCAATATGGAAAGTAAGAAATAGATGATCCTTACAGACATTGGCAAGGTGAGAGGATCTCTTCTTCTTCAAGGTCGTCCACGAAGTAAACGAGCACACGTTAGACGAGAGAACCAATGACATCCTCCTTTCCACTAGTGTTTTGCTTCGGAGATGACGTAATCTCTCTAGTGTTTTGCTTATTTGCCTCTTAATATATTTTTCCACTTAGAAAAAAGATGGATACTTTGGGTGTAAACAATTCTGGGTTTCATCCCTTTCTTCTCATGTTTTGGATTCTGCTTAATCAATGGAGGAGAGAGGGAGGGGATGGATGGATGGACGGAGAGGGAAGAGGATAGAGGCAAGAGAGTGTTTTCTTCTTCTTTTAGTTTGAGGGCATTTTAGTCATTTTAGGTTGTAAGTCGCCGAAAAAAATTTCAGAATTACCGGGGCTGAAAAATTAGTACGAAAATTCCAGAATTCTCACGGCCTATTTGACTATATACTATGTGGCTTTATATGTAATTATCTATTTTAGTTTATACTAAACATCGATTAATCTAATTTCGAATTTAAATTACCTTTTGAAATGTTGGAAAAAATTTCAGATTAATAGATGGAGTTGAGTTGTATAACTTATGATACAAATTGTGCATAGTAAAATTTACCGGTATCATATCAAGAAGAATTTCTACCGACGGTCCCAAATATTTTCTAACAACAACTTTATAATCAGTTGCTTATTGGTTTCTAATTTTTTGTTCAATCAAATTCCTACTCTTTCTTTTTATTCTATTATTAGAACAACTTAATTTTTGTTCAGGCAAATGGGAATCCCACTTACCAAAAAGCCCATGCAACAGATGTACAAGACACGAAAATGCTCCAATTACTTGGCCCAAGCATACAGAAGATAACCCTATCCACTCTCATTTTTCCTTCTTCAAAAAAAATGGCTACCCTGCGTTTCACTCCAACTCATGTCTTCACACTCAGGAGACAGACAGTACCCTCCAATACCCTTCTCTTCAAAATCAACAACCTCAGAGCTGGAAGAAGATCATATTTGAAATCAACAGTGAGGTCTTACAAGGTGATCATTGAGCATCAGGGCCAATCCACAGAGCTGGAGGTGGATCCTGATGAGACAATATTGTCTAAGGCTCTCGACTCCGGCTTGTCCGTTCCGTACGACTGCAACCTCGGAGTGTGCATGACCTGCCCCGCGAAGCTAGTTAGCGGGAAGGTCGATCAGAGCGACGGCATGCTCAGCGATGACGTGGTGGAGCGTGGATTCGCGCTGCTGTGTGCATCCTATCCGAGGTCGGATTGTCACATCAGGACCATACCTGAGGAAGAGTTGCTGGCAATGCAACTAGCAACTGCTAATGACTGAGCTTGTTCTTCTGTTGATCTTCATGATGTTTAGTTTTCATAAGAGCACGTTCGGGATCGGATTCGCTCTACCTATTGTTTCTGCAAAAAAGGAATAGTGATGTGTGAAATTGCAGCGTTTATATTATTAGTTGCATTCCTTATAGAACATGAAGTCTCATCATCAAATAGGCTGCAATTTGCTCTTCCTGAATGAGGGATCCTACTTGAGAGATAATTGCTGTCTTTAGTGTGCAGCCTGCAGAGTTGGCTGTTGATAGCATTGCAAAATTCACGATCATTCCCGAATCGAATTTGAATTGGTTGTTTTATTGAATATCTGTTTACAGAGTGATACTAAAAAATTAACATTAAACAATTAATAGGAAATTGATCATTAGCTTGACTTGTTAGTGCTATTTCTCCAAAAAAAATGAGACTTAATCGTACATGCCAATTAAATAAAGGAGTGTTTGACAAAAGAGCTGCAAATGAAGGAGCAATTTTGTAGATTCCGATGAACTTGAGACTAACCGGATTTAACTTTTTTTTACATTTAAATTTATTAATTCAATAATCATAGTCTGGTGGTACTTTTCAGTCTCTTTGACATTGTTATGTTTTCCGTGGTCATGATTACTTCCACCATCGCCCAGTTCTACAGAGTTCGATGAACATCAGAAGTACAAACTTCTCACCACCACAAAGCAAGAAGTAGTAGGTAGGCAAGTCATAATTAACACACACATGCTACCGTTAAAGCTGTTAGTGATTACAAACAAACCAGCTGAGAAAGAAAATTGGATTGTGGGGGTCATCACATCAGTGGTTACCATCTTCGACAAGTCATCATGTCTATTGGTAGTACGCTTGCTGGTAAGCCGGTGCGAAGCCGTTGCCATAGCCTCCATATGTGGGGTAGCTAAAAGAAGGGTATGTTGGCATGGGAGGAGAGGCGGCCTCTGGTGAGTAGGGATACGGCGATGGAGGGCTCCTACTGCCGTAAATTGCTTGTGGAGAATGGTATGCCTGAACGGCGGCAGGGTATTGAGCGTGTGATGGAGGCATAATGAAAGGTGGGGGTGCATGGAAAGATGAAACATATGCATTAGTCAAACGGCCAGCCTTAGCTGGAGGCATAGGTCCATTGTTGCAAGCACGGGTTCTCTTGTTTGCAGGAACGGCCACTGGCTTTCTCTTCTCCGGTTTTGGCTTCTCCAGTTGTTCAACGCGTTTCTTGAGATTCTCTGGAGGGAATTCGGCTTCCAATTTGTACTCTTCTATGCATTTAATAACAGCCCGAAGTGCTGACTGCTCTCGGCGCACAGCAAGCTGCATGGTCCAAACATGGATACCTAGCAATTAGTCAAAGAAGATCACTGCTGCCCAAAAGAATGGAGACAACACAGAAATGGACAAAGCTTTTGAATTACAATACGGGCTAAAACAGTAACAGGAGGATCAAAGTTGCAAAAAGGGAAGGGCAAGAAGGATAATAGCTTTTTTGGTGGAAAGAAAGATAATAGCTTGAAAGAACAAACTACCACTGCTCGACTAGTATTATCAGGGTCCTCCAAAATAGCAGCCGCAGCCTTCTTGGCATCTCTCAAGAAGGCCTTCAGCAACGGAGCAGGAGGGAACCGGTCTTGCAGGCCAGCTTCGTAACTAAAATGCACCGCGTCCAACATCTGACCCCTGCTGATCAACTCTTTAATCATGTCTGCACCAGAAAAAAACACCATACACATCATTAAACAGCAAACCAAGAGTAGCATTACAAAGTTTAAGTCAGAGGGAATCCATAATCAAACTGACCAGAGAGGCATTAACGAAGTATTCATTTCAGTAAATAGATTAAACATTGAGAAGAGGTTACACTAAGGGTTAACAAAGACACGAGATGTTGAGAAACTCCGTCCAATTTCAGCATGGTATCAGGTATAACCCTATTAACCAGCCCCGAGCCTGTAACCACTACACTTGTCTTCCAGTGAGCTGAAATTCTCCCAAGACAAAAGCCACTCGCTTACCACCAAAACCATAGGCATCATTTGAAATTGTCTATGGCAACTATCCAATCAAAATTGTTTGCTTTCGCATATTCCTATTTGTTTTCCAAATTAATCCTGCGCATACATAGAATTCCGAGGAATAGGTGAGTGATTCATATACAACATTTCTTTCGTTTATCAATGGTTCTACTAATTGATAGTTTTCCACAAATACGTGAAATTCAATTTCTTGCTGTTGCGGGCAAATCCTGTTCCAAATTGTTGTGTTTCACTTGCCATTTTCCTCCTCAAGACAAAACCCACAAATTCCCAATTGAGCTAACCTATTCTCCCAACAACCAAGACAGTCTTGCATCATTTCGTAACTAAACCTAGCAAATGAACAACACTCTGACCCGTCCTAACTCACAGCTGGACAAAAAAGAACGAAAGGAGCTCACCGGGCATCTCATCTCCAAGGTCAAGGGAGACAGCTAGTCGAGGCATCTGCTTGTGCCAAGCGGAACCAACCACGAGCTTCCTATAAAGCACGACTTCCGCCTTCTTCACAATCCTGAACGTCACCAGATGCTGCAAAAAAGTATGAACATCAGGAGTCTTCACATTCTCGATCCCACCCCGCTCCTCAAGGCTCTTCTTCCACGTCTCCGCTATGGTCTCCGCCTTGTCCCTGATGCTCGGGGTAACCATCAGCCTCGACTTCCCAATGACCGGGTCCACCACCACCGGGATCAAACTCTCCAGAACCAGCACGCAGGCCCATCCTAAATCATTCTTGTCCCGGTCCGGGTCAGGCTTCCTCTTGTCCACCGGGAACACCTCCGAAATCGCCTCCAACACGAACCGGGCAGGGTCAATGCACTCCGCCAGCGCGGCCGGGATCTCCTTCCTAAGGGACTCAATTTCCTTCTTCCGGGCGGTTACAAACCTCCAGAACTCGCGCGCCTCCATCCGTACGCAGTACGACCGAAGGACTCCCTCCCCTCCGTCATCGACATCGCCGTCGGGATGGTCGTCGCCGGAGACGGCACGAAACGCGGCGGATTTGATCTCCTCGAGGCGGTCGAGCGCGATCTCGACGCTCCCCTCGATGGAGACCTCGCGCTTCTTGAGGTTGACCAAGGAGGCCTTGGTTTGACTTTCTAGGGTTTGGATTTTGGACCTTAGGGCTTCGGATTTCTTCTTTATGTCCTGCTCGAGGCTCGTGAAGTGGTCCGATAGCTCCTTCCACAGCAGTGTACAGCTCGTCATCAGCGAGGCTTGCCGCTGGAACTCGTCCAAGCTCGGCGGCGCCGCCTGAGTAGACCCGTTCGGGTCGGGGATCGAACCCATGGTCCGAGCGCCGGAGGGGTATTTTGGTCAAAAGCTGCTTGTCTTGACTGGGGAGAGTTAGTTAGTGAGTGGCGGGCGAGGGAAAGGGAGGGATTGGCGGAGGTTGAGATAAAATCTGACGAGGATTGAGAGCTAGACAAATCTGACGTGGAGGGTGGCGCCGTCCGACACGTGTAGTGGATGGAAGGCGAAATGTCTAGATTGCCCGGGTAAGTGAGGTTTATGGTAAATGATTTTCTATAATAAGATGTTAAATAGAAAATTTTATTGATGTCAAGGAATATGTGTTCTCTAGTTCATATTTTAAAATTGGTTTTTTGTTAAATTGTATGCCAAACTTTTTTAATTATAAATTTTAATTAATCTAAAATAATTTAGAATACCAAATAGGGAGTTGAGGATGAACAGTGTGTGGGGCCATTGGTGATGTCAGATTAGGGGGCTGGGTGGGGTTACTTTCTCAGAAATCGAAGTTGGATCATATAATAATATTAAAAAAATCAAATAATGTCCACTGGCCACCACATGGGGAAAGTCAGATAAAAGTAAAAGGCATTTGCCTGCTGCGTCGGATAATTGCCTCACCTCTGTATTTCTCTACACGTATAACATTTCATATTTTTTATTATATGATAAGTCATATATAAACTTGCTAAAAAGTTAAGATACACACTCCACATAAATAGTTGGATTCGGATAAACGATTTAGATCATCAAATCATGTATACACAATTAATTTGGATTGTCCAATTACCTCTATTTTACCTCTAAATCTGATAGTCCACATTAATTGTGCACTTGCAAAGAATTGTGGAATGCAATGTCGGGTCGGGTAGGGTAAGGGCACGCGCATTTCGGTATAGAATTTTTTCGGACACGAGACACTGTCTACATTCATTCTTCTCTCTGAAGCAAGCACACTTGTTTTATTCTTTTTTCTGTTGGGCTATGTTAGTTGTTTTGACTTATTTCCTAGAGGCTGGATCTGTGTGTCGCTAATTTTATTGACGTAGAGAGTTATTAATTAATCAATTATTGGTTAACTGAAATTTGACTGTAAATATATATATATATATATATATTTTTATCTCCAATGGGATCTTCATGTCAATTGCCTAAGGCATAGTTAAGAATCGAGCAAGTACATAGCTAAAGTTATATGGTTCAAGTCCTTCGAATATATATTTACGAGAAATTTGTTACATTTTGTAATTCGTCTCACCTAACTTAAATTTGCGGAATATGTTAGATACTGAGTAGTTTAAAAAAATTTAACATGAATGGTTCTCATGTTGGAGTTGTGTGTTCTTCTGGGGTGGAGCGGTGTCGCGGAGATGTGGACAAGAAATAAACAAATCGTGAGAATGGAATGTTGTTATGTAATTGGGAAACTGTTGTAGTTCCAAACCAGACGACTTTTGGATACGCACAGAACCAGGGTCTTTGTCCAAAATGGTGTAGTTCAATCAAAATATTCAATATAGTACTTTTTCTAAATTTAGAAAAAGTACTAAATTTGTTCTGGTTGTGGCATCTATTTCGTAGTTAAAAAAATTGAATTTCTCTGCTCAGATGAGAAAAAAAATTGATTTGCTCTTTAACAGCTTTCAAAAAAAAACTATTTAGTTAATTAGTACAATTTTCTGATTTAAAAATGTTGATTTTTTTTTAATTTTTTGTTAGTTAATTAATTGAAATAGTTGATGGAGTTGTTTTATTTAATTTTTTTTATCTACGAAATATATACTTTAACAAAAAAAAATTTGAAAAGAGTACCATATTTTTTTTTTGTCCTATTCTAAATCATATTCTATTACATCAGAAATGCTTATGCTATGAGTCGAACCCTGAATTTTACCCCACTCCAATACCACTGGACCAAATGGTCACTCGGCAAAAAGAGTACCATATTGAATATCTTGGTTGAAAATAAAACCATTTTGGACAAAGACCCCACAATTAGTGGGCTGTAATAATTCCATTAGGGTGTCCCTATTTCGTCCTAGCTTATGCTATTGTTTCTTTGTTTCCGTAGGCAAGGCCAACGGATTTGCTCCGCTTCAAAAAGTTATATCCAACAATGAAAATTTGGGTCCGACGATGTTATTATTAAAAAAAAAAATTGAGTCCACGAGATTTTTTCTACCCAACGATTGCGACACAACAGTTTCCCAACTAAGGAGTAAGTTTGGTTTAAAACTCGGGGGTTGGTCGTCGGCGAAAACAATTTCTCTGGTTAGTCCTAACCGCACCCCGAAATATTTCAGGCACAGCATATTGTAGGCTAGTATAAGACCGGCCCAAAGGCCCAGTCCAAGAAGAGCCAGCCCATTAAAGAAGCAGCAAGTGACTGAGTGTCTGAGTGAGATAAGCCTTGGAGAGAAACTGCATCGAAGAGAGAGAGAGAGAGAGAGAGAGAGAGATGGTAGGAAGTAGTTGTTCATTGGTGGTGTTGGGGTTGGGAGGAGGTATAGTTGGGTGGAGGAGGATTAGTAGTTTGGGGAATAATAATGATTTGAAGAGTGGGAATTGGAAGTGGTGCGAGGGAAGTAGTAATAGGAGGAGGAGATTGTCCTGCAGATGTCAGTTGGCGGCGGCAGATGTGACGGCCGCTGCCTACGGCTCCCTCCTCCTCGGTGGAGGCCTCTTTGCATGTCTCTCTCTCTCTCTCTCTGTGTCTTTCTCGTACTTGTATGTACGTATGAGTGTGTGTGTTCATTTTCTTGGCTGTCTGATAAATATAACCAAGCATATTAATGATGATTTGGGTTGGGGCAATGACATTTCGCAGTTAGCAAGTCGAGAAGCAAAGGCTCACTCTATGGAGGATTGGCTGGAGCAGCTCTCATGGCAGCGGTATTGTAATCGCATTCCTCCCCAACCCCAACAATTTCTCCTTTTTTTTTTTATCTCAAATTGGGATAATTGACTCATCCTAATAACCATTACTTTTTTTTGAGGGGGAAATTATTTTAGCTTTCAATCACGTATGTGCGTTTGATATATCACATCACTATGAGATTGAAGCTGTTCTTTGTTGTTCAACCCACCAGTTTATAATACTTCTGCTTATGAAGTATAGCATTGACCTTCTCGAAATGTCTTTATATGATGTTAGAATCTCGATATCCAACCCAAAATCGTAACGCAATGAGTTTGGTGGATTTCCGACACTTATAAAGTATAAACTAACTATTCTCATATGTTTCAAATGATGTGGAACACACTCAACATACCATTGTGATACACAAATTACTCGAATGAACTCTGCATTTTGATTATATTTTGGAAGCCGATGGAGCATATAATCTTTTTTATTTGTTTTTGTTTTGGCAGACTTACTCTCTGATGCAAGCACAGGAGACGAGGGCTTTTGGAGAAGCACTTGGATTTGGGTCATGCCTCCTCTTTTCTTCGGTGTTCGGTATGCTCCTCTCCCTCACCAATGGCTACACTTCCCAAACTGTAGATCACGAGATAACTATTCTCTTAGATCTTTAATCCTTTTATCTCAGGCATACGATTGGCATCTACGCGGAAGCTGGTCCCTGCAGGGCCGTTGTTGGGTTTGTCTGTTGGTGCACTTGCAGTGTTTGTTGCAGCATATTTACAAGACATGTAACCCAGAAAGACTCCTGGAAGAAACAAAAGACAGATGTTTGATGTGTGCTTATCAATTTTAGGAACATGACTACCGGATTAGCGTTTGTCGTGAATTTTACCTCGAAATGTATCTGGATTCTCGTTGGATGCTCCTCGAATGTTTGCTCCGGCGCTCAGATGTCGCATTTTTTCTCGTGTCGAAATGATATTGTGAAAATCAGCAGCAAAGTTCAAAACCATGTTTGCTTTCTCGGATCTTAAACTCATAATGGAAAATTTCAAAGTTCCTAGCTATAATGCGACGGCTAATAGATAAAAATGAGAGAAAAAGTGGAGAAGATTTGGAGAAGGGAAGTGGAACAACAACTAAACAAAGGATTTCGAATTTCATTGTCCTTGTTGAATTATTGAATGGGTTCATGGTTCTTTTGGTTCGGTTCAGAATCGAACCAAATACCCTATGGTTTCAATTAAGCTCCCATTTTACCTTTAAATTCGGTTCCGATTCTCCTGGTTTGGTTTGGTCCAGTCTATCTACTCAGCCCTAGCTATAACTGTTTGTCAGAAAAAATTTCGGTTCCGACATCAAGAGAGTATAATAACGTTCAAATAACAGAGATTTGAGAGTTAGTAAAAAAATTAGAAGATCGATCCTGAGAGATTTAAATGGGTTAATGGCTCTTTTAGTTCGGTTCAGAACTGAACCAATTAATCAATGGTTATGGTTGGGTTCACATTTTGCTTTCAAATTCGGTTTTGGTTCTTCTGGTTTGGTCCGGTCCTATTTATCTGCTCAGCCCTATCGCAATTTATCAGAAAAATCTCCGGTACTATCATGGTAGTATAATAATATTCAAATAACATAATAGATTTGGGAGTTAGTAAAAAAATTACAAGGTCGGTCCTGATAGTCTAATTGCCTATACCTGATATCCTAAATGTAATTATCCCAATTAAAAAAGATGGAGACCACAATTGCAAAACCAAATTAATTAACCTAAAGAAGCAGTGTGCAAGTGTCTCTCACTCCCTCCCCCGGCAAAGAAAAACCCTCCTAAGAGAACCCTGTGGAACCACCGAGCCTCCTCCTCCTCCTCCTCCTCCTCGCCTATTTGACACTTTTTCTTTACTTTTCAACTCGGATCCACTCTCTAAACCCACTTACTCTGTTCCAAGGTACTGTCGCAGCTATTTGCCCCCCTTATTTTCTTCTCTCTTTTCTTTCCCTTCCTGGAATCCCCCCTATTTGGGAGTCCTCGCTAGTTAGGGCACCGATTCTAATAGGTCCCGCGTTTGTCGGAGAGTACAGTAGTCTAAGAAGGAATTTGTTAAGTGGGTTTTAGTTGGGGGGCGGATGAATTGGAGAACCCTAATGGGTAATTTCTAGGTTCAGGTGACTAGATGGAGATCTCCTTGCGCTTTACATATTACGTTTATTTTTGCTTTAATGAATGATTTTGTGGGGAAAATCGTTCGATTAGTTCGGACTCGAGCTGGATGATTGCAATTTATGCCTGCCATATGCGTTCGATCGATCGCTAAATCGCTAATTTGTAGATGGTTTTGGGTCTAGGTTGTTGATAGGAACAGTGGAGTTTGAGGAAGTTTCTCCCTGTCTAACCCTTAATCTGCGGTCCAAGTTGCTGTTGTCCGCTTAGGTTTTGCACTTCGTGTAGGTCTAGTCCGTTAATGCTAGGGACAAACAAGGCGAATTTCGAGTTTGTATTTAGATTAGATCCTGGAGAAGGTTGATGACTAGAGGATGATTGCTCGTTGGTACTTGGAGAACATTGATTGCTAGAGGACGATCGATAGTTCGTGCTACAAAACTCGTTATAGATTTATATTTGTTGGATCTGATATCTGCTCCAGTTATTAGCTTGATCCATTTGTTTTGCGTGATAAAGTTTGGTACTTCATGTTTTCCATGAGCTTTACTTACATCTTTGTTCTATCAGAACTGTCGTTTTGGTTTGTTCTGGGATGTCGGTTTCTTGTGAATGAACAAAAAATGCAGAGTAGAGAATCTTATTTATGTATGCTAATGATATCTCAAAGCTTCCCTGTTTGTGTGTTGACAGAAAATCATGGCTGGTAGAGCCGAGGAACCGATAAATGAGCAGATGGTTGCCAATATATACACTTCCCTGAGGACGGAGCTAAACCAGATATACACCAAAATTACCGAACTCGAGATGGAAGTGAGCGAGCACTCTTTGGTTATCAACGCCATTCAACCGCTGGACCAAACCAGGAGATGCTACCGCATGATCGGAGGCGTGCTCGTCGAGAGAACAATCAAAGAAGTTCTCCCTGCCGTGCAGCGGAATAAGGAGGGGATCGAGGAAGTTGTTTCCAGGCTCAACGAGGCACTCGAGAAGAAGAAGAAAGAGATTGCTGATTTCGAAGCTAAGTACAAGATCCGGATCAGGAAGTCCGAAACCGAGTCTAAGGACGACGGGGGCAAGAAGGAAGGCACTGCCCAAGGTGTTCTGGTAGGACCCGCAGGTTCCAGCGAGTGAACGGATCTGACATCGTTTTACGTAGCTTGTCCACTGTTGGTTGCTTGAATTATGAACCCAGCATTCTGTTGTTCAGTGTTTTTGGATAGTTGAAATTGATTAGCCGATTAAGATCCTCAACAAAATAAAAACAAATAGAACTCCACAAAATAGCAACGCAACGTTTAAGTTAATTTAATTTATTGTCACCATTAGTGACTGCAAGTAAATATAATAAGTTTACACCAAAAAAAGTAAATATAAGTAGTCTCAGGACCAAAAATCATCGATTTAGAATTGGGACGAAAAACTTTTAACTGATGCTTTTTTAACTTCTTTCATCTCCAAGTAGATTTACATTATATCGTTAGAATGGTCATATTAAGTGAAATTTCACGCTTGAAAATTCACAAAATCCTCCTCACTTGGGAATGTGATATTCTTGACCAATATTAACATTCAAAAGAGGAAATACAGGCGCAAATAGAATTAAGACTTAAAAGACACTACTGAAACAAAAGAACCTAAGCAAAAAGGCCACACCTTTATTTTGACTACATACATACTCATCGTACTGATTAGTCCTTCACACCCTCATTCAGCCTAGCAGCGGCGGTCATTGACGCCGCCACGCCTCCGGGATGGGCGGTCAGGCGCAGGTTGTTCTTCAATTCTGCGATGACTACACTCTCCGCGTCTTCCCTCGTCACCTCCTTATCGACTGGCAACTTCTCCATTGCACCCTGCCAAATACTCATTTTCAAATCTGTGATACCCGAATCGGGTAGCAGAACTTGAAATTATTACAGGAGTGAGGTCTTTGGCTTACCCTCAGGACAGCTTCAAGCCTAACTTTGTCCTTGTCGCGACGAGTGGCAGCGTTGTAAGCTGCGGCGGATTGTGCGGTTGCAGCAACCCCACCAGGTACAATGACATTGGCTCCCATGGCTCGGACTTCTGCGGCCTGTATAGAAGCCGCGTCGCTATAGTCAACCGGCTTGTCTCCAGCCGTCCGAGCCGCTCTTTCGAGGGCCTGTCCTATGGTGATCGCTCTCTGCACTACAGAAACCGAACCTGTCTCTTCTTGCACCGGTTTTGGTTCGACGTACTGCTTGACTACCTAGTGCAGGAAACGATGCTTAAATCACCAAATTCGTACATAAATTTGTGAAAGATAATGTTGGATAATCCTGGAGAACTATTACCACCATCGGCCGGGGGAATCAAATTATAAACGACCGTGTGCTGGCTGCTACACGATTCATATCACCTTTTTATATATTTTTTACCAAATTATTGAACACATTGTTCTAGTTTAATTCGAGTTTGAAAAATTATTATTACCTGACCACCAACACTTTCTGTGATTATTCGAAGACCGGGGAAGTCAGTCTCAGCGACAGTGACACCCTCATCACCGGCAGCATCGGTAATATCTCCGTGGGCAACGAGTCCCGCTCGCTCATTGTAGGTGGCTGCTGCTTGCATGGCAGCAGCCGCCCCGTCTTCTGGGTTCTGGCCAAAAACTCGGGTCTCAGCGCTCTGCATCAATTTGGCGTCTCCGGGGGCCACTGGCTTCGACGCGAGGTCCCCGGAGACGCAGAAGACATCACCGTAACGTATAGGCTCTTGACCCTTGCTCATCTTTGGTGCAGTTTTTTTAGGGAACAGACAAGAGAATCCCTGGAGAGGTGAGAAGGTGAGGTCGGTCACTCTGGCAGTAACAAGTGGCTGCTGGAGAAGGGAGGGTTTATGCTGTGTAATGGTACACGTGGCAGAGCTTAGAGACTGCTACGTAGGAAACACTTTGTAACTTCAAAGATTTGTAACGTTTTTTTTAACACATATTTGACGTAAACATTGGTAATAGCGGTGCTGTTGGTCGTAAATGGCTCAATCCATCTCTTGGTGGACGACAGTTGGCAATTTGTCGACGTGGCGTCCATCCGGATGACGCAACGCTTGGAAGTTTTTCGGTCGTTTTACATCGCCAAGTATTACCCGACCCGACCCTACCCGACCCGCATCTCGTTCTCAACTTCTCATCACTTTTGTCATTACAGTGTCAATCCAGCCGATTCTTTCTCGCGCCCTTTCTATACGACAACCCATTATGGGAAAGAATTAGCCTAATCCAAAATTATCCGTTGTTAACGTTTTATATTTTTTGTTATTTACGGATCGGGTGACTAAATTTGGATTTTGCTAATAATCGTAAAAAAAATCCAAAACTACTATATTTCAAATTGTTCAAATTCGGAAATTTATAATTAATATTTTAATAAATTTCTTATCAACCGATTTAAATATTTGATGATGACTACTATTTTATAACTTATGTTGCATAATATGTTAATTAATCCAAATTTAATTATGTCGTAAACAATTATAACAACAAATATTTAATATTACAAATTTTGAAATTATTCGAACATAAAATATTTTATTCTTGACGGTAGTAGGATTCAAACCCGTCCAATACAAATTTAAAGTCAAACCCGTTTTCATCCTTCCATGTTTGTATTAGTCATTTCCTAATTTAAATATATTGAGCGTAGATAACCATAAAATTATTCTCCCCAACAAAACAAGAGACAGGCCAATCCCTTGACTTTCCTTTCTCCTGGTTCTTGCTCTGATCTTTCTTTTGAGTCTCCGACAAGGAGAAAGAAAGGAGGAAGGGCCGGGAAATCGAACTACCGCCGGAAAAAACTCTCCGACGACATTTCCTCAATGGAGAAGGCAAATGCGCCGGCGAAAAACCGACGGATGGAGGAGGGAATAATGAGTGTCCTCTCCGAATGGAACGCACTACAAATGGCGGTCCGTAACCGATGGGGTGGCAACGACTCTCTCCACAAGTCCAAACGCCTCGCCTCCAATATCTCCTCTTGGTTCTCCCAATCCAAAGGTGGCACTTCCCTCTCATTCCTTCCTCAGAACACGTAATGATAAAGATAATGTAAGATTGTAATAATAATAATAATGTCACATTGCAACATGGTGAGATTGATTTTGGTGGCCACAAATGATTTTTTTTTTGAATATAGATCTTTACACTTATGTCAGAATTTGAACTTTGAATTTTTTAATATTTTAAGACATTTTATGTTGTTATTTTATAATCTTTCTGGTTGCTTGATGGATGTTGTTGTGGGATTTTTGGCAGGACAAGTGTGCATTGAGGATTTGGAAAACTTGTTGCATGAAAGTATGCTTCTGTCCTTCAATACCGATATCGAAGATGGTAGCATCGAACAGGTCAGGAACCATAAACATGAATTTGTTCTTTCTCATTACAATTTATGTCTCCAATTTCAAAATTTGATTCATGCCGTTTAAATTCAAAAGAAGTAGAAACATTATAAATATATATTTTTTGAAAAATAATTATTCTAATAGATTTTTTTTGGTATATGAGTATTATATGACCCTTTCCTTTTGTTAGAATTGTATCAGCGTTTATACGTAACTAATCAACGATGCAAAATTTTCAAAGACTCTTAGCATTGGTTTATTATCAGGAATGAGTCATTCATTGGTCAAAATGGAATTTTATTGGATCGGACGATGCATGTTTTAACTGACAATAATTTGGAGTATAATTCTTTGTAAGTTTAACATTTGAGTAAAAACATTTGTCAATAAAAATCATGAGGTTGCTGTTTGTATCATGCGACAGATAGTGCCGAACCTCCTCCTAAATTCTCACAAAAGAAACATCTTGCAATTTTGTAATAGGTGGCGGAGCAGCTAATGGTATTGCACGAAGACTACTTGCACAATAGTCGATAGAGCAGAAATTTCTCTCTACAAACCACAACGACCGTGCACTAAGCTCGACGCTTGTAATCAAAGGTATGGCCACCAAACATTATTGTTCTTTATATTGCTATATCCAACATAATTTTATGACGATGAGTTTGTAAAATTTTTACATTTGTAATTATGGGAACCTGAGCAACCATTATAACGCTATGGTTAATAAGATTTTTTTTATAAACAAATTTATCACACCATCAAACTAGAACAAATTGATCGTATAATAAAAAAATATCAAATTTAAAGAAAGGGTCCAAAACAACTTTGACATCTTAAGTATATTTTGTTTAACATGGAATGCATTTCTAACCGACGATACTCTTTTCTGCTTGCAGGTTTCGAGTGGCCATTGACAAGACAGACCAAATGGAGAGACTTAGAAAGCTTCTTTGATGGATTTCTTCCTTTAAATTGTCTGTCTGGTAGAATTTTGTACAGTTGGTTGTGAAATTATGGTACTAGGAAGCGATTGGCCATTTCAAATATTAGAAAATTTCCATACTAATTCTCCTGTGACGGGAATAGCGTACATTTTTAAGGCGATTTAATTCCAAATATAAACATGTTAATTGTTTGATATTTAATATTAGAATTGCGTAAAGGAATTCAAGAACAAAATTCAATCAATCTACAACAAGAAAAACGTCGACTTCGCCTTGCCCGGTTGATCATAAACATAAGCGGCGACAAAATATTTGTACCAAATTAATGTTATAGATTAGTGGATTACAGATTTAATTGTTTTTCAAATTTTCAAATTTTGTTAAATCAGTTTAGTTGTCTTTTAAACTACAAATTTCACGAAGTTAACATATTTTATCCTACCCGATTTCGAAAAAAAAAACTATACATCAACTTTATACTTTATAATGCACCTATCTACTCCTTCACCGGCGGATTTTTTTTTTCCTTTTGGTCCAGAAGATTGAAAAATTTTGGTAATCAATAATTTAAGTTGTTCCTACATTTTTTAAGAGTTTGATAGTTTGTAATTTTAGAATTTAGATCCAATTATAAATAACGAATTTTTTCATTTTTAGATAATTGTGAGAGCCAATGACGGAGCCACATTTGCATGTGTGGGGTCAATTGACCCCACTTAATTTTTATTTTGTATGAATATTAGGTATATTTTTTAATGTATGTCCACATTAAAATTAAAAATTGACTCCACAAACAAACTAATTAACTTACAAATTAAAACAAAGTTTTAAAAAATATATGTTGTCCCCGATCATCAAATTTTCTTGCTCCGCCCTCTTGAGAGCCACCTTCGGTTGGGAGGGTCGATATTCAATTTCATTGATGGCTTAGATTGGTGGGCTATGCTGTAAGTATTTTAGGTTTCATTGTTTCTTTTTTCTGCTCTCCATTATTAATAATAATACATCTTTTCACCTACCCAAAAAAAAAATGCACATATTCTAAAAACTTTGCATCCCTTTTCATCGGAACCCAAAATAACTGAGTGGTTGGTGAATAAAAGGCGACAGATACCTTGGGAGTGGGAGTAGCAAAATGCGGATTGGCTATATACAAAGTTTGACCCGGTCAACCCGCAAAATTCCAACTCAACGATAGGGGCAAGAAAGTAATTACAACCGCTCTAGCTTTTTTTTGGACAGCGTATCCAAGGGAACTCGCTCACTCTCTCCCTCCTCGAAGCCTCCACAGTTCATTTATATTCTATCCACTTCGTCTCTCTCTCTCTCTCTCTCTCCTCAGAGGGGAGGAAAAATAATAATTATCTCAGAATTAAGACAAGGTATGTGGATTTCGTATTATTATTACCAGTTCTTTTCGCTTTTTAATATCAGATATTCTGTTTTCTTAATTTTTTTTGGGTATAATTTGGTTTTTTTTAGATCTATTGGGATGGATTTCCATTCGATCACCGATCCGTACATCCCATCTTGGGTGAAAGCTGAGGTGCAGGGTACAGCGTAAGATTCCCTTTTCAGATCCTTTTTTTTTTTCGATTTTTATGTTTTTTTTTTATTTTGTAAATTTTTTTGACTTGACGTTTTAGCTCTTATCCTTCAGTTCGGACTTGAGAAATTGTATTTTGATGTCATAATTAGTTAGATCTTGCTTAGTTTGCTTTGAAAAACTCGGTAGGGGGACGGATTCTTGCTGCTCTTTGTGTTTGACCTGGCTCGTATTTGGATTAGTCGACCTAATGTGTGTCCGAACCCACACAATATGATGTAATTGGGGGCGGTTTTTTTTTTTTTTCCGATTTGGGCCATCGTAGGTTGTGACTAGGTTGGTGATTTTATGCAGGAGCTTATTTGACTGTAATGACAGTTGCTCTATGTCGATGGACGATCAGCATAATGCGCAACAACCTCCCATGGAGAACAACTTCGCAGACGTGAGTAACGAGAACATGCACGGACTTTCAGATCAGAATAATAATGGTGGCGATCTGCCGCACGAAAGAAATAACTTTTTCGACGACAAAATGCCCGTGAGAGAAAAGGAGAGTAACCTTCTCTGGCCCGTTTTGCCATTGGAATCCGGTGAAGGTCTACCTTATGCTCCCATAGACTGGCCGAATCCAGGTGATACTTGGACGTGGAGGGTGGGAAGGAGGATTAGTGGCGCAGGAAATTTCATGGACAGATTTTTGTACGCTCCAAAGCACATTGTGCCTCCTGGATTGCCAAGGTTCTTTGCGAGCAAGGCTTCCTGTGAAAATTTCATTAGGACACACTTCCCGGGGGC
>SOPF01029045.1:0-28570 GCA_012979155.1 Hypericum perforatum | reverse complement strand
CTAGCCTGTAATTACACATGGATTCTTCTCTATCCGATACTCACCTACGTGCGTTGACTTTGATACCTCTTGGCGAATCTCCCACCGAGAGGCGTTCCTTTTCTCTTTTTTTTGTTAATTCCGGACTCCACATGGGCATGTTCAGAAACGAAAATAAAAGTTAGTTCCTTCATCTAAACTTGTAGGTTTAACTCGGAAATTACGAAATTTTTTCTGTCACATATAATTTTTTTTTATTTTCGGATTTAGTGAGACAAACTAATGATTTCCGTGCTTAGTTCAGTACTTCAGTTTTCCACTTGGTAATGACGATCATTTTCATCATTAGTCCTTATTAACAGAGAGCTTGAAAATGGGAACACAATTTAAGGCGCAGAATTAGGACGTATAATTGTTTCTTGTATTGATATCAACTGATCCTAACTATACTTGTATGTATTATATCTACAATATGTGACTATATTTGGATTTAGCAAAACTGGAAGAATGACTATAAGCTAGTTTTGTAGTAGATTAAGAAGGGACACTCTGGCTTTGAGCAATCTCCTGTAGACACATTCAAGCTCTTCCCCGGTTTCCTGAATGCTGGATTCGAGAGCCGTGAGTGCATCTTGGACCTTGACAATGCTCGACTTCTTGCCAATAAGGCAGAGCAAATCAGCGTCCATCTGCGTCATATTGTTATCAGCTTGTTCTTCGCTAGACACTTGCCTTGACTTCACCAACTTTGACACCAGTGACCACGATCTAGATCTTGCTTTCGGAGAGATCTGAGATAGTAGGGACTCGAATATCGCAAAACTGGTCTCTTCAACTTGTCGTAGCAAATCAGCCATGCTTTTTTCTGCTATGGTTTTCGTTTCTGCTCTTTTGGAACTTCCAAGACACTTGGAGATGACCTTACCCAATCTCTTCCTCGAGACTAGGTACGCCTTGACGTCATTTTCGATGCTGGATTCCTCGCCCCTTTTCCTGCGGAGGGATGATTCCAACTCCTGAACTGATTTCTTCATCTGCGAGAAAACATCTTGTGTTGTCTCGCATATATCCAGCAACCTCAAAGATCCATCCAACATCGCATCCATATCTTTTTCGCTGTTGTGACAAGCGAGAGGCAAGTGTAGCATATCTTCCACGCTCTCGTATAAGTCCTTGAGGCTACCAAGCTTGTAGCCTGATGGTGTTGTATTACATGCTCTCAACTGGTCCTCAACAATAGTGACAAGAGGATGGCTCTTTGAGGGAAAGCTGATAGAACGCGTGTGGAAAGTGGGTTTAGAAGATTCAGAAGAGGCAGCCATTTTTGTTTTTTCAGCTGAAGATGTGTATTGCAAGGGGCAGACAAGTGCTTTTAACTTGGTTTTGATGTTTCTGTCTCTGTTATGACTTAGCTATAGACCGGACCGGATGTATATATAGGATAATGAGGAAGGCCTTGGCATGTGGTTATCTTCAAGATGAATTGAGGGGTATCATGCGGCTGAGTTTGCGGGCCCTGCAATGTTTCCTCACTGTCGGGTGTTGAGGGGAGAAGAAATCACTTAAATAAGTACTGAGGTGTTACAATTATGAAGTTGCACGAGCAAGATGCCACCCTGTCGTCGCCCAGACAGGAGAAGACTCCGTCTTGTTTTTCTAATTCATTGGATATTGAGCTGCAGATTTGCACAGATCTCAAGGCTTTCGATGTGAAGATGAGGAGGCAGGAGGAATCTTGTACAGCCTATCGATCAAACCCACCATTTAAATCTCATGTTTGTGTTGATCTGAATCTTTATCAGGTCAACTCTCCTCAGGTTGCCCGTGTGGCTGGTCTCTCAATTGTCTTGCACCTGATGGCTGCCACTCCAAAAACGTGCCCTTTCATCAGAAATTCATCTGGATATTTAAACAACCATTTTTATTCATGCAAGCGTATTGCAGCCATTCAATTGCAAGCAGGATACTAACTTAAGAACCAGTATCAACTTATTGCAGCACAAATTGTAGATATCGATATTTACACAAGTATAGATAGGATCAATTGATATCAATACAAGGAAATCATTATAAGTCCAAATTCTGAAGCCTCTCAAGTACAGTTGGTCGTCTCTTCCGTGCAATAGTTTTGATCTTCTGTCAGAATTTGGTTTATCTCAGACTTAGATTTTTTTTTACGCAGTCTAATAATGAAAAATGATTGATGTTGCCTGGAAAAAAATTATCGGAACATGTTGAACATTAAATTGTGCAGCTAAAACTGAAAGTAAAGAATTTATAACTTATTTTTTATATATAAACTTTACACTTTATCATTCCCTATTTTTTCCCTTCATTTACAAGCGTAGATAAGGGAACAAACGTTCTATCTTCTTCCCAAACACGCCCCTATGATGAGTTCAGAGTTAACTAAAAGCGAAAAATGGACAAATGACCTTATGCCTTCGTGGGAGATTCGCCTACAGTTTCCTAGTTAATCCAACAATAGTTTCCGGGGAATATGAGAAGTTATTTATTGTGTCCAAGTCGATATTTTTAGATACTTTAGAAGTTGGTACGAGTAAATTTCTCTTTAAAGGACTAATGACCACCAATATCCATGTTTCAAGTTCCTGAGATATTGTCTCTGAAAGGCCACGGTGTTTTCGGAGGGAACAGCACACCAGGCACACGGGCAACGTGAAGAGAGTTGACCAGCTTACGATCCAGATCAAGACAAGTAAAGATGCTCGTGCAACTTCATAATTGTAACACCACGGGATTGCTTTTTCCGAATGCGCATCCGACCGCGATGAGACATTGCAGGACCCGCCAATTCAGCAACACGACAGGCCAATTCAAATTTGTGATAAGCCACATGCTAATGGCATACAATAAGATGCGATCTCGGAATCTTATAATCTTCTGTCTGACCCCCTTGTCTTAATGCAATGTTTACAGCAAGTTGAACATTGCTAGCCTCTAGTTACACCTGGGCATGTTTGTGGAGTTCACATGGGCATGTTTGTAAAACAAAAAGGAAAGTTTGTTCCCTCGTTTATACTTGAAGGTTTAGCTTAGAAATTACCTACTTTTTTCCTATGAGATAGAAAGTTTTCATTTACTGTTTTAGTCGGACAAATTAGACGCTCCTTTCCTTTTTCCAGCTGGTAATGATAATCATTTTATATCATCAGTCCTTACAACAGAGAGCTTGAAATTGGGAAGAGAAATTGAGGCGCAGAATTTGGACGTATAATTGTTTCCTTGTATTGATATCAAAATGATCCTAACTATCGGACGTATATATTGTATCTACAATATGTGACTATATTTGGATTTTACAAACTATTGCAAACTAGTGTTGTAGTAGATTAAGCAGTGACACTCTAGTTTTGAGTAATCTTCTGTAGACACATTCCAATTCTTCCACGGTTTCTAGGATGCTGAACTCGAGAGTCTCGAGTCCCTTGAGTACATCTTGGACCATGACAGGGCTCGACTTCTTGCCAATAAGGCTGAGCAAATCAGCATCCATCTGCGCCATATCATGAGCATCGGCTTGTTCTTCGCTAGACACTTGTGTTGACTTCACCAACTTGGACACCAGTGACCACGATCTAGATCTCGCTTTCGGAGAGACCTGAGATAGGAGGGACTCGAATATCGCAAGACTGGTCTCTTCCACTTGTCGTAGCAAATCAGCCAAGGTTTTTTCTGCTGTGGTTTTCGTTTCTGCTCTTTTCGAACTTCCAAGACACTTGGAGATGACCTTACTCAATCTCTTCCTCGAGACCAGGTACGCTTTGACGTCATTCTCGATGCTGGACTCCTCGCCCCTTTTCCTGCGGAGAGATGACTCCAACTCCTGAATGGATTTCTTTATTTGCGTGAAAACATCTTGTGTTGTCCCACAGATATCCAACAACCTCAGAGATCCATCCAACATCGCATCGACATCTTTTTCGCTGTTGTGACAAGCGAGAGGCAACTGGAGCATATCGTCCACGCTCTCGTACAAGTCCTTGAGGCCACCAAGCTTGTAACCCGACAGTGTTGTGTCACATGCTCTCAACTGGTCCTCCACAAGGCAGAGAAGAGGATGGCTCTTGGAGGGAAAGCTGATAGATCGAGTGTGGAAAGTAGGTTTAGAAGATTCAGAAGAGGCAGCCATTTTAGTTTTTTGTTGTTGCTGAAAATGTATATTTCAAGAGGAAACAAGTGTTTTTAACTTGGTTTTGATGTTTGTGGCTCTGTCCTAACTTAGTTATAGACCAGATGTATATATAGTATAAAGAGGAAGGCCTTAGCATCCAGCCGAATTGAGGGGTATCATGTGGCTGAGTTGGCGGGTCCTGCAATGTCACCTCACTGTCGGGTGTTATAGTTACGAAGTTTGCACGAGCAAGATGCGACCCCATCATCACCCAGACAGGAGAAGACTTGGCCTTAGTTTTCTATTACATTGGAAATTGAGCTCCAGGATTATGCAGATCTCAAGTCCTTTGATGTGAAGAGGAGACAAGAGGAATCTGAACAGATAGCGAACCCATCTTCCAAATCTCACGTGTGTTTTGGTCTGGATCGTTATCAGGTCAACTCTTCTCAAGTTGCCCGTGTGGCTAGTATCTCTATTGTCTTGCACCTGATTCCATAAACGTGGACTTCCATCAGAAACCCATCTGGACGTTTAAACAAGCTTGGGAACATATTTGAGCTATTGGATTTCCAGCAGAAAACAAAGCTTGAGAATCATTATCAGCTTTTTGGAGCAATTAGTGTAATCCTATGTTTCTCAGATGCAAAAGAGTACTGACGATTATTATCTTGTCCATAATTTTTAATTTTTTGAACCCGTGTCGCAGTTCATAATCCTGTTATTACTTATTATTCTATCATTTTGTACGAATTTGCGGTTTCAGCATATAATTCTATTGCATGAGCAACCGGAAGTCATTTGCTTACGAACTCCAAATTCGTGTTAATTGGCAATTGTAACAAGCGGTGAAAAGAGTCGATTTTCTTGAATAGAAAGTATCTCTATTGTTCTCGTGATGTAAAAAATTCTGTACGATGTGCATCATTTACAAATAATTGATCTCATCGTCATTGAATCCCTGTGGTTTATATAAAGTTCTGCAATTAGTGAATAGGGAACATTGACTGGAAAAATAGTAATTATTTTCATATTATTTGATAAAATTGACATAAAACAAATATATGTTTATTTTCCTTTTCAATTTATTTTTCAACTCTGCAAGTACTTTTAGTTTAAAACTTGTATTTAACACTAATGCATTGTTAAGAATTCAAATTCATATCATGTTTACATTATTACCCTCTACATTTGGTTAAAATTTATATATCACAAAATGAACATTTCCTTTTCTTATCGGCAATTGTTACATAAAATATTCAACACATATATGGACACCGAAAATATTTGATTTTCCTAGTAAAGTTGTGTTTTCTATTACCCTGACAATAACTGATTAGATGTAGAAATGGGTACGTACTTTTCTTTTGCGTTTGCAAGCTTTTAATTTAATTGTAAGGAAAAGTACCCTTATTTTTTAAAACAGAGAAAAGAAAGGGAAAAAGTGCATTTGAGAAACAGTGTCCCATTGATTTTCCTTGGTTTAGCGGGAGCTACCATTTTTGCATGAAAATAGCTGACGTCCAAAAATTTCCCCTAATTCAGATTTTGATTCGTTTGACTCCTATCATTTTTTATTTCTCTAGTCCAATTGTTACACAAAAAAACGAAACATAAAGCTCTATAGTTGCATGGAATCACATCCTCGTTGGAATAACTAGTTTGCCTACAACACGTATAAAATAAGTGACTTTCGCATAAGATTGCCCTGATTTTGTAAGCACACTTGATTTTATTTTGAGTAATGATTAATGTTTCATTAATGAATCGAAAATATGGAAATCACAGCATATCATCCTCTAGCATCGGAATATGATAGGAGGGTATCGAAACTACTGACAGATTGGTCTCCTCCAGACTTTCTTTTATAAGATAGTGAGCTACTCTATTGACCTCCTTCCCAATGTAGACAAATGGTCTCCACCATTGAAGAGTCAACAATTCAATAATTTTATAATAAGAGGTTTGTTAGCACTTGTTTTTATTTAGTTGTGTTGATTTATTTTATTTGTTGTTAATCAGTTAATTGTGTTTATGGGTCAATAAACCATGCGTGCGCTGGTTATAGACTTTTGTTAATTAACACAATTAGGATATTGGTTAGTACTTTTTTGACTTAGTTTTGTTAATTTATTTTATTTGTTGTTAATCAGTTAATTCTACTAGTTATGATTTTTTGTTGATTAGTATAATTAGAATGTTGGTTAGTATAATTTTCTTATTTAAGTGTATTACTTTATTTAATTTGTTATTGATTAGTTGACTAATGCAACGATCCAACAATATTTCCGAATGAGCTGTGGGATTCTCATGTACACATAATCAACCTTTTCTAAGTAACATCATTCTCACCATGCTGGGAGGCCTTCAACAAACATTGAAGGCTGCGTAGATGAAGAACGTGGCGAGGAAAACGCACACCCGATGAAAGCCGATGCCTTTTTTTTTCAAGCCAAAAGCGAGCTTGAGCTAGAAGCTTGAAATGGATTTTGATGGAGAAACAAATGAAAGAATGAAAAATTATTTGTGCATCTCTTTATTAGTATAATGGGTTTTAATGGCTCCTTTTCTATTGCTTTTTCTCTTTATTACTGTGCATCTCTTTATTTGTGTAACATACTAAAAGACAAACAAAAATATTCAGTGTTTTTTACTAGTGACCTACTTTTTGTTTGTTTGTTATTAGGTGGCATGTATTGTGGATTTGGATTTTTCCTTAAAAATTATTAATATTCATGATTAAGTAGGAAATTGGTACTAAAAAATCAATAACTTAGTCACTCACTAGTTTTATATTGTGACTTGGTCACAAATTTTTTTTTTGTGACATATTAGTCATGGATAATTTTTTTTGTCATTTGTAGTGTATCCTACGTGGACACCAGTTTCGTAATTAATTACTATTTTTGTAATTAACTATTGATATAAAGTACCAAAAAAAAGTGAGTACTATTTTCATAATTATCAAATGGTCATACATATAGTCAGCTTATTATGTAACCATCTGAATAAACATCTTTCTAATCACTATATGCATAAATAAAATGGAGTAAGAAGAACTTGGAAAAGATTAGACCTATCCCGTAAATAATAGAATAACAAATCCATAAATCCATAAAAAAGAGATATATGACGATATATGACGAGTTTAATAGGGGAAGTAGCTTGGACTATGTAGCGAGTAGAAATGAAAGATTAAAACATAATTCTCTGGTTCATGGAGGGTGTTATCAATCTATTACTTGCTAAAGGTCTACCACTTTTTTACTTGTTAGTACAATTTATCTTTATTTACATATATGCATTATTACTATTATTATTATTCTTAAGCTAATTTTCATTCATACCAAAAATTAATTTTCTGCAGATATTTTATACCGCTATGAAACTTAATCAATAAACTTTACAACGATCTCGTAAACATTCAAAATTATTTAGTGTGATTTTACAATACACAATCATTTGTATTGGGTCATCTATTTTTTAGTTATAAACAAATTCTCTAACAAATAAGAATAAGAGAGTTAAGTATACTATATATACAGTATACTTAGTACCAACAAATAGAATAATTTAAAATAGAATAATTAACAATAAATTATTCTAATTTCACAAATTTTGAGTTAGCATTTTTTAACACATTGTTTAACTTCAGGCTTTCCTCATTGCGAGTTAGATTATATCTTAATTTTTATATCGATTACCAATCATTCTCAGTTCCACGAAAACAACAATGAATATAAATTTTGTAGTCAAAAGATGCATTTCGTACAACTTAACCTCTATGAGCTCTCTCATGGTCTCATGCCCAAGCAACAACAAAATAAGATAATGGCCTCGGGGCCAAATAATAAAATAACTTACTGCGCATGTAAAGCTAAGTGTTTGTGCATGTAATGCTAAGTATTTAGTTATGTTTATGGGTTAATCAATTAATTTAATTAAAATGTTTGTTAGCACTTTTTTATTTAGTTGTGTTGATTTATTTTATTTATTGTTAATAAGTTAATTGTGTTTAGTTGTGTTTATGGGTCAATAAGCCATAAGTACGCTGGTTATAGAGTTTTGTTAATTAACATGTTGGTTAGTACTTTTTGATTTAGTTTTGTTGATTTATTTTATTTGTTGTTAATCAGTTAATTTTACTAGGTTATGGGTTTTTGTTTATTAGTATAATTAGAATGTTGGGTTTTTGTTCATTAGGTCATCCTTTTATAGATCTTGGGTGAGAATCTACACCCAACTTCTGGTGATAATACTCCTAAAAAAAATATATGAAAAATTAGTCTATATTCCTGTTACTCTACAAGAAATAAGAACATATTGTAACTTACGTTAATCTTGACAAATTCACTACCGTAGTATCCTCTCTTTGATAAATGAGGATTGCATTCCTCCAATTTGTATCTAGTATATCAACAAGAGGTATACTAGTTATCACGCTAATTTGTTCATCTTGGTACATTTGACGGTGGACTCGGTGAGTAGTTCGGTTAATTACGAGCCACTTTCTAAAAATTTGGGCCATATTATGGTAATGAATTTTTTTAGGGTTGGTAATTGTTGAATATGGTTTTAGGGTAAGAATTAATAAGAACAAATGGCTTATATAAAGAGAGGGCAAAGAAGCTGCCTCTCCCACTTTGCAACGGTCTCTTCCAAAAATGAAAAAAAAAAAAAAAAACCATTTTGTAGGGAGAAAGAAGGATAGTCCAAAATACTGGAATAGGCCTGGGTTTAGGGGCAACCATTTATCCTAGGTTTTTCCATATTAAGCTTAGGGACATTTTTGGGTTGGGGACACCAAAAGGGAGATTTGCTTCTTCCATGCTTGGAAGGTGCTGTTGTCTTGAAGAGGTGGAAGGTACTGTTGTCTTGAAAGAGGAATCACGTGAAGTAATTTTTTAACTTTAGGTTTATTACTAAAATGTTTATCACCAGAAAACAACACATGCAACTGATATGGTATGGACACATACGGGTCCAAGGTATTGGGCGCAATAAATTGTAACGAGGCGCAGTCTCTTCCATAAGTATTATTGACCTATGGTGAGAGCAACAACAACTTGATTGCAAGTTGAAAAGATAGAATCACCCAAAATAAGACCCAAAATTCGAAAGAGAAGACTTCAGTTCTAAAGTAGCCTATCGCGATAGTCATTTTCTTAGTGAGGCGTCGCACGATTTTTTGGACAGGTTTATTGTTTTCATATCTTCACTGACTGTACTCTTTTTTTTACTTTCACTATATAGAGGTTTTACTCCACTCTCTATATAAAAAATAAAGGATAAATTACCTTAAGGTTTTATCCCACTTTTTCTATAAAAAAATAAAGGATAAATTATCTTAAGATTTTGATTTTATGTACTTATTTGTAATAGGATCTCTGACTTATCAAAATTTTGTCTAGGATTTCTATTTTTTGACAAAATATTGATATGAGATCCATAGTATAAAAATAAAGGACCTCAAATTAATATTCTGCTAAAACACAGAGACCCAAAAATAATTAATTTTACCGCAATTAATGGTATAAGAGACCTTATACCTGAAAATATTTACCCAAAATATATCATCAAAACGAGCACCTATGCATTATTCCTTTTCGAAAAAAATGGGAACCAAACACCTCAATTGATTACCAAAAATTCTCCTTTCCCTATTGCCCGTAACAATCTGCTAGCGCTGTACAAAAATACATATTATATAAACCCCCAACTCAAAAACCGATAAACTGCAAAATAATAATAATAGGTCGGCCGTAACCCAAAAAAAAAATATATAAAAAAGAAATTCATTCACCACCAAGACCCAGCTTGCAAATCTCCTCAACTGGAGGCGTATCCCACTCAGAAGCCTTCCTCTTCATCTCCTCAAAATACTTCACGCACTTCTCCACATTTAGCTTCCCCACTCGCTTCCTAGCCGACGCGCGCTTCTTCCCCGCCACCCGATCAAACTCCTTCTCCCACCCACTCTCCCACCCCCCGCGTGCATCGCACAGCCCCAGGGTCCCGTTCTCCCAGTCCGTCCAGCTCCACCCTTTATACAGCGTCTCCATAACGGGCCCCACGCACGGGCCCACACAAACGGGCCTACAGGGCCTGCATTTCGCCCCGCTTAATGGGCCTGGGCTGGACATCGCAGCAACGGGCACGCCAAACCGTTTTGGCGGGAAGTCGTACCTCCTGTCGGAAACTATACAAAAGGGGAGTCGAATTGTCAGGAAAGGGACGCGGCGGGTGGTGAGCTGGGCCTTGAAGGAGGTCTCCGAGTTGAGCTGGCGGAACCCGGCCGAGTCCAGCTCGGGGATCATCGAGAGGCGGGCGAGGGCCACGGCCGAGGTGTTGTAGTCGCCGACGCCGAGGCGGTCGTTGAGGCCGCCGTAGGTGGAGCCCGGTGGGACCAGGTAGTGTGACTTGATGAAGTACTCCGGGCCCAATGGGGCGTTCCAGTAACCGTCGACGCGGGTCCGGACGATCCAGTCGTAAGTGAAGTTATGTTGGGCCTGGTGGGCCTCGATCATCGTCAGGCAGCCCTCTACTAGGTTGAAGTACTGGAGGAGTCCCTGCAATAACAAAAAATTTTAAGACAGTGTTTCGAGAAAACACAACAATACTATCTCGAATTCAAATCTAAAAAATATGAATAAAATGTACCATTTATAAGTTCCGAAGAAATTAATTCACAAAATAGTGACGGAAAAATTAATGCTCGTTCATTCAAGTATAAGCAATTTTGATTCACTTATAAAAAAATTGCTTGCGAAGGTAAACAATCAGTAGAAGAATCATCATTTTGAGAATATAAAAATAACACGAAGACGAAGGACGTGTGACCCACCGACCAACCAGACCAGTGTCGTGCGGTGCATATGCAGCATAACTACGATCGAGATGGCTGACGGGTGGGGTCCAGATAGGAATGTGGGCGTTACATTATATAATTCAGTTAAAAAAAAGGGATTTAATTTAATTATTATAAGGAACAATGGGTAACGCTTCTGATGGGCTCCACTTTGGAACGAAATAGTAAAAAAGAGGTGGCTGCGCTGGGAAGGAAGGCCATGATCATTATAGTGGCATCTAGAAGAAAAAAAAAAGACTTGATGGCGTTGGATTGTTGTTATTGAGAGTGGCTAAACGGTTATAGGTTGAAGTTTTGACCTTTCGTGTCGGCCTCCGAATAAAGAAATTTCATAAATACGAAACTCAGAAAGAGTCCAAATCGCACAAACCTAATTGAAGCTTTTTCGGGTTCAGATGGAGACGCCAGACCAGAAAAAATAATATCAACACCAAATTCACCGTTTATCCTCCACAAATATTACTACAGTGCCTAATATATTATATAGCGGAAATAATATTCGAGCTGGACTAACCCAAAAACTAAAAAACGCAGCATAATTTTTAAAAAAAAAATGAAACAGACATTTCATACTTATCGCCAGATTTGATGCATATTGATGACGTTGCACTTTTAATGGAAAGATAAAACAATCAAATGCGTGTACCAATTAATGATCTTAGTTAATTCAACTATTAAATTTTGAACTCATTTATTAAAAAAATATAGAATTGAAACCTCTCAAATATAAATAAGACTATTGAAATATATCCAAAAATGCATTCGTAGAAGCGTGATAATTAGGAAGTAAAATAAAATTAAATTAAAAGGGATAGAATACTAAAATTTCAATTATAGAATATAGTAAGTTAAATTTTTATTGTCGCCATGCTCAAAATTTATCAGCCCTATCTGTAGTACTCTAACCTATCTCACATGTACAGTGTGCATCATGATTTTTAGGGCCCAATCCCCTCACACGCCGTAATTATCAAAATACCGACCAAATCTTTTTTTTCCCTCAAAATTAAGGGGACCATTTTACTCATCCCAAGATAAGTTTTTTTAGGAAACAATAACAATAATAATGGCATAAATGGAAATCTAAAAAGAAAAGGAAAAGGAATAGATATAGGGAGATGGAAAATTACCTGGATGCCATTAGGGGAATTGGCGGCGGTGAGAACCCGGAGCTGAGCCTGTGTCTCCGGGATGGGCACCGGCCGGAAGATCTTAACGGCAGCGATCCTCGCCGCCGCCTTCAAAAGCGAGAACTTAAACGCGTTGCCGTCGAGGGGGCTGTGCAAGAACAGGTCGGAGTTGTTGTGCACTCCCAGTACGTTCTCGAGGATGGAAGGTCCCGTGAGCTCGAACCGCCGGGCCCCACCGACGAGGCAGACAGCGACACGTGGCCCGCGGGGGAGGGAGGGGGCGGGAGGGGACGAGGAGAGGGAGACGAAGGGGTTAAGGAAGGGAGAGGGATAGAGGTAGGAGAAGGCGAGGAGGAAGAGGAGGAGGAAGAGTGGAGGGATTGTGCATAACAAGAAACGCCAGTCCAGATCCGATATTTTCTTCGTCACAATATTATTATTGTGCATTTCGCTTCCCCTTTCCTTTCCTTTCTCGTGGTGGGGTGGGCTCTTTATTTGTTCCCCTTTTTTATTTTCAAGTTTGTTTTTTTTTTTTAAATCTCCCTTTGGGGTTTTTGTGTTTGCTTTATCTTTTATAAATAATAATAATAATAATAATATGTTAAAAGAAAATCTTCTGGTGCCCAATGGATTTTTGGTGTTGGGTCCTGGGCTTTTTTCGGATCTCCGCCTGAGCCGCTGAGCGGATGTCTTATCGGATTCGGGAATGTCACGTTACACGTGGAATTTTTCTGCTTAAATAATAAAATGTCTAAATACTTCCATTTTCTTGTCAAATTATGGAATGTATTTTACTAAAAAACCTTCCATCCTAAGTGAAAGCACGAGAAAACACAATTGCATGATTTAATCACTGTGTTATTTTATGTTTGATCTCGAATTTTTTTATTAAATTATAATTATATTTTTTTTTCTTTCGATAAGCGCGAACGAATATCAATCAGCAGGGGTTACCTAACGCAAGAGAGGTAGGTGCCCCATCAAAAAGAATAAGAAAACGCAAGATATATGACATTTTTTTATTTCTCAAGTACGGTCGTACAGCTTAGGGGAGAAGGGGATGTTTTATTCGATCAAATATAACGTAGTTCAAGCGTGGAAGAGTGTAATATGTCAAACATCATATCATAAAACAATAATAAAATATCATCAACGAAAATTAACGCGGAAATTACACCAATAATGATGAAATTTTGTTAAATATGAAAACCATTACAGCTCTTCATCAACGATACTTCTCGATTTTGACCAATAGTTCATCTTTGCCGGAGATCTGAAACATAATAAAATTTTCAATAACATTAATGCAATAACCCATGGATCTAAACACAGTAGTTTTGCTCCTTTTCGAGAAAAAAAAGGTATTAGTTTTGATGAATTTTAGGGATACGGTTTTACTTTAAAAAAAAGTTTGAAGGTCATAGGTTTCCTTCAATTTGATTAATATCTGTAATAAATAACAAATTGTCGGTTTTGTTGTCGTCGTGCCTAGCAGTCAGACGTAAAATTTGACTCGGATTGCCTAAGCAAAAGGGAGTTTGAGGTACACGACAAAAAAAAAAAAAAAGCCCACGCTTCTGGTTGGAATTTATATTATGTCATAACGTTACAGCTTTACATCTCTATATTGATTGCATCAGAGTAAATGCTAGCTAGTATTAGTTTTGACAATAACAGGTCTATACTAATTAAGTAGTAATAGTCCAAATCAAGGGGGGGAAACTAACAGTAGTTGGAAAACATTTTTTTATTAAAATAGTTTGGTATAAAAAAAAAAGCGAAATTAAAGTGAATGATCCGAGGGTTCGAATTTTGGTTGGTAAATTAGACAGAAAGTCGCGGCACAATTGCATTTTGCACAAGAGAACAACTTCCCAGTCAACGAACCATGGGAAGAAAGTCAATTAACAATGGAATGAAACAAAGGCAACCTCCCGGCTGCTATTCCTCGCCACCATACTACCAATATCATCAGTAAACTTTACTCGAATGATTGACAGGGATGATATTTCCATCCAAAAAATGAATAAATCGGAGGATACTTCGATCAACTCTCGCTACAATCGAGTCTAAACTAGACGAATGTGAATCGGATACCTGGCCTGCTAAGGGTATACAAGTCCCGGACAATGCCTCCCCATCGTCAAGGGGAGGCAGGCAGGTCCGGTGACTCGTCGGGAGGAGGGATTGAAGTCGGCCCAAATTCAAGATTGGGATATACGCCCGGCGGTCTCTCTCTGGGCTTAATGGACAGCAACTGGCTTGAATCTCCCACCACATCAGCCCATCCATAATGAGGTTCAGCCCTACATCCAAAGAGAGAATATTAACTTCAGCAAACAAATTCTAATTGATCTAACTGCATATAATTTACTGTCAGTAGAGCGTTTTCTCTTCACAAGAACTTCTATACTGAGGAATTCCAAAATGTGCCTCTCGTTTCTTACTCGTAATAGGTTTCTTCGTCAACAACGATGTCCCAGCTTTCACCTGTTGTGCTTTTCCCGTACTTGTGAACTTTGCTGTCAGAGAAACAGAAAGACACATATCAGGTGTGAGAAGTAATCCATCAAATAAAAGGAAACATTGATCCCTATACCAATGCACTGCAAGCTTTCCGGGGATCCATTTTTGCATGTACGTGAGTTAAACTAATTCAACCAACATATCTGCATTAGGGAAACAAGCTTATCAAATTCATACCCATTTCCAAAATGTTCTTCTCCCCATGTCCTCGACCAACCTAGACATAGCACAAAAATATTGATCAGCACAGAGCAATTCAGTTACATCACAACCATATTTCTTAGCACTCGAAAATGTAACATTCAAATGCGGGTTTGAAGTAATATTAACACACAAAAAAAGCACCGTAAAGGTCGAAGCATGTGCAACTAAACCAAGTCTATTAAGCAACATTTCATAGCAGAACAGTGTAATCGTCAGAAAAAGTAGAGCCTTGAATCAAAGAGTATTATGGTCAATCATTGACAAATCAAGTCACTTCTGTACCCGAAAATTTTCCGAGGGATGACAATTAGAACATTAAAGTTTTGGAAAATAGTGCTCCAGTGAACTTCTGCACTTAGCTAACGACCTGTGTGGTAGGCGTGCTGGATAATATCAGCATTCATGTTTTGACAACTCACAAAAATAGCAAAAAGCTGCAGAGAACAACATTGGTTATTGCAAGTGCAGGGGAGTCCACTTAGAACTTAAATATCTATGCTTAGACAAGTGAAAAAGAGGATGACAAGGTAGAATATCTAATAAAAACAGATCCATATCCGAAAGGGCTGAAGTTATGCATAACCAGTTGAGGAAAAAACATTCGAGGAACTCCATATCCTTAAATTAAGCACTAATCGCCATGATCACAGCAATTGAAGATAACAAAATATTACACAAGCTGCACAGACTTTTAAACATACGTTCACTACTTGGAGACACATGCCACGTCTCCCCTTGGCGTGAACCTATACCAGCAAAGAACCTTTCTTCCCACTTGTCCCCCCATTTGGTTCCCAATTCAGTCTCGGCCCATTTATCAGTCCTGAGAAGTGAAAGAAAAATTTCAGCAAGCAATTGAAGGCTCGTTGGGTCCAAGAATCTGAAAGGATTAAGGTAAAACAAGTGCCTCTAAGCTTAGATTTTAATCAACGAACAAAATGATGATAACTCAAAAATATTGCAGTATTAGCCACAGAATGATATTTGTCTCTCAAGCTAAGTAGATGATGAAGGGTTCATAAAATAAGCATGAATAACTAGAACAACAAAAGAAGTGTCAAAGTGACCTCAAAGATAGACCAAAAGAAGAAACTCTTGATTACCATTTCAGGACTGATCCTCTTCCATCATAATTCTCCCCCCACTTTTCCCACCATGACTGCTCATTCAACCTGCCATATTTATGTGCTCCTTTTTCGGTCCACCCCTTGGCATCATATTTCTCCCACCTAGTTTCACAGTCATAAATCTAGTTACACATAAGAAACATGATATTCTTCAACACGCATAAACACGTCTTTCTCCTTTTCCACGTACCACTTCTCGTACCATCCTGCATTCTCGGTGCCAGATTTTGCTTGTTTCTGAGCGCTCCTCTCTATTCTTGCCAAATTACTGCAAAAAAGGCATAGTATGGATATTTTAGGGCCTGATAAACCGAAGATAGTCTAGCTCAGACGAATTAAATGTCTGTGAAGTATTATAACACCTCCATTCATCTTGATGGAGCACCTCTTGCCATGTTTCCCACCATGAATCCCCTCCGGCATTCTTTCCAGATTTCTCAACACCTAGAAACATGAGCTCAGGTGCTGACAAGCTAACTGGGAAAAAATTGAAGGAATAAACCGATATATTATGCATCATTTGACAACATGGAAGGCGCAATACCTAGCTCTTTGTATCCTGTCCAGTCACTTTTCTCCCACCACTGTCAAGGAGATGAACAAATCCAATTAAAAGCATTCACCTGGGATGATAATGCGGTCAAATAACTAAACAGAAATAAAGAGGCGTCACAAACCAAAGCCATACTTGATGGAACAGTAAGGACAATTTGTGAAATTAGTCAATTGTTCTTGAGATAATTTCTTTTATGTTGCTTCTTCTGCCTAAGGAGCTTTGTGGTATGCTCAGCAAAAAAATATTATTGCTAGATTGCCTAGGCCTCTATGACCATGTCAGGAAGTGTAATGATAGTGAATCTCATTATAGAGTGCCAACAAGAGGCATGAAAGATGCTTATCTAACCCAGTGTCCAAGAGTGAAAAGGGTCCAATTACCGTCTCTTTCCATTCTGAGGAGCCATCTTGCGACCGACCACCCATCCTTGTCCATCTACATCTGTATCCATTATCGCCAACATCTTCACCGCTATCACGGTACCATGTACTTCCATCTTCATTGGTGCCAGTTTCGCTTACATTCTCACTCAACAAGTCGATGCCCCAGTCTTTTTCGTTGGCAATACCGGTATCTGGACTCAAACAAACCAACAAGCCAAACCAAGCGAAGCGATGTCACCAAACAGAACATGAAGGGAAATAAGTCTACCAGGACATAACACAAGTGCCTACCTCTCTTGGGAGGAGTGTCTCGCGACTGTGGACCAGAATTTCTCGGAGTGCAGCGAGAATGAAACTTCTTTTGCTTCGAGACGAACCTCGACCTATCACAATGCCAACAAATTACTGAAACTATAAGCGAACGGTTAACTCTGCAAAAAAGATCATCCTTAAAGAAAAAGAAAAAGAAAAAGAAAAGCAAAGCTTATAGTGTACCGAGGAGTTGAAGAGAAGGGCAATGAGGGGGTAGCCCGGATGCGGCCCTTCTTCTGCTTGGCCTCCACGCCCCGACCCGACCCCGACCCCGACCTCCGTATGGGGACCACCGGTCCGGAACAGCAGCACCCGACCGCGGTGGACCGCAGCCTCCTCGGACCCTTGAAATCCAGCTGATGAGCGGTGAAGAACCCTCTGGAGCTCGCCGACGCGGTCATTCTTATTAATCCAATTGACTGGCCGCAACAATCAGTGCCGTTAAACCCTAGACCCCGCCGCCGCCGCCGATGTCACATTCCATTCCCAAATAAGTAATTTTGATTAGAGAGGAATCGTGGAGGGGGTTATACGTTATACACGGGGGGATACGGAATTTGTGTTACTCTTATTATTATTACTATTATGAATATTATTATTATTATTTTGTTATTAACTGACTAATTGTACTACTTCAGAGAGAAGAGGGGGCAAGTTAATTATTTATTAGCTAGAAGAATTAAAAAAAAAGAGATGGACGAAGAAGATGGAAGAAGAGGTTTTGGTCCAAACCGGGTTAAATTTAACAAGTGCGATCTCCAGTGCACCGAAACCATCACCCCCACCACGTGACCCCGCTTTCCCGGGTCCCACCTTTATGGTCTCTTGTTGATGTATCACTTTCCCCCTGTCTCCTTATGCCACGTGTCTCCGAATTAGCCGTCACCAAATAATTTTGTCTCCATGCAAAGCTTTATTTTCAGATCAAACACTCCGTCAATTTAAGTGATTAAGTGAAATATTATATAGATAAATTTATGTCTATTTTTGCCAGAATGATTTTTTCCTTAACAGTGGACCATTATTTATTTCGAAGGGTAAATAATCAACCATTAAGTCCAATGTACTGCTCTAAATATTTCGCGCTTGGATATTCCGATGCCGGTTAAGGTCTCTCTAACAAATATGGGTCGGTGGCCGTGGTCTGGACGGAGAAACGCTCGTGGTCACCGAGGATTCTCATATACAAATCAAAGAAAAGACGCCCCTCGCTTCTTCCACGTCATCCGTAGAATCTCAAGACAAAATCGTTGCCCGATGATGACGCGTAGAAATTTGTGGATAAAGAAATAGGAACTTTTCCATCCGAGTTGGACCCAATTGCAAAATCCCCTTATCCATTGAGCAAATCCAGAGATTTTGAAACCTTTTGAATTCACAAGTGACAAATTTTAGTTGGCTTTTCTTCTTGATGGATTACTTTTCATTTGGACACGTATTTGGGCATGGCCTGGAGCGGCAGAACACTTGTTGACCAAGAGCTTGTAATCCGAGGATAAGCTGAAATCGCAGTGGCTTGCGTGTCATAGAGGGCATGGCCAATTAGGCAGCCACGTGTCACGTAATCAATGAAGCTGAAATAACCTGGGCTTTTGCCGGTTGACGAGGAAACCAAACATTATTCGCATCCGAGTCATTGGCTCTTGTGATTTTGGATAAGGCTAACGTCACTTCAGCAGCAAAATCCTCAGGTCCTCACCAACAAGGAAAAAGATATGCTTCTCGATCGACCATAACTCGGTACACATCAGAAAACCCAACCTGATCAGGAAATATAATACATAAACAGTAATTTTTAACGTGATTTGTTCTTTAACGTTTACAAATTGCTATACTTTTTCTTTTCCATTATGACAATTTTCAAAATATCTCTTCAAATGAAGCTTATCATATCGAAAATTGGCACTAATTTGACAATACTTTCTGGACCTTTCAAAGAAAGTTGTGTCAACACTAAGAACCATGTAATCAAACTACTATATCTGAATCTCTTTATCTAACCAAAACCTTTAATATAAAGAATAGAGAAATTCTCCACAACTTAGTCCATCAACCTTCCGTTTTGCACGTGAGATTCTTGAACAAGAAGATGAACTCCCCGAAGAAGTGTAACCAAATAAAAACAGAAAGAATAACGTGCAGATATGGAGAAGACGAGGCCCGAGTGACCACCAAAATGACACAACATTCTCAATTGATGCTTCTTCCGTCGAGTAACCGCTTAGTCCTCTCCTTGTCGATATGCTGATTCTCCGTAACTCAATGGCAATTACTTTGAAAGAAAGATCTTCATCTCTCCCGATGTCGTGGTGCACTCTGCCACTTGGTCTCAATCCATGGAAAGAAGCAAAGATTTGATTTGCAGAGAATCATATTTACTTTCTGGATATCAAAGATTGTACTGATTGAACGACCACCTGACAAATGAAAAAAAATATACATCATCACCAGTAGAAAACAATTCAAATGACATGGGTACTGCAACCACAACAGACCATTCACCAAACCTTGAGTTACTCTATTTTCCAACAAGTTCACTATAAACCAGTTCTAATAACAGTTTCCAGAACAAGTGTGCCGGAATGTACTAAAGGCTGAAAGATCTAGAATTTCAACTTTAAAGAGAAAAACAGAAACAGAGAGATATGCGATGTTATTTAAGCACGGCAGCATTTCCAGACTAACTACAACAGGAAAGTTATCCAGTCTTACCCTCCCATCGTAAGATACTGATGCAAAGATCCAAGGTTCACGAGAGCTCCAAGCAAGGCCTACAATCATAAGATAGGTATAAATTTTGAAGGGAGTTTACATGCTTCAACTTTTGGAAGAATGTGATGGTTACCGTAGACACTATCTTCAAAGTCACTGTACGAATTAAGCAGTGGATCAGCTCGTGGTGCAGGCGACAAACTGCCACAAACAAAAAGATTAGAAGGAGATACTCATAAAACGAAGCATGATCTAGCGTAGTTCTCTCTTGCACATCTACATATGGTAACAGGATCACCTTTCAGTGGTCTCAGCATTGGTTGATATAGCAGCCAGCCACAAATTCACCGTTGAGTCCGTGCCACCGCTCTGCCACAGTCAAATGTCAAATTCGTTAAGAAATGCCACCAAAGGAAATCGAAGTGCATGCTCCATGAGAGAGAAAGAGAGCAAGGGGGTTACCAAAATCAGTTCGTCATATTCAGGATTGCACCTGACAGCCCAAGTCCTGTAATTTGAAGGCTTAGAAACAACGCAATGCACCTGAGATACAACAGCAAAGCAGATGCTGCCTACCAGTGTGCATGTCCAGGAAGTTCACTGATGGGAACCTTGGGCATCCTTAGGTCCCATATGTGTATCCCATACTCATCCTCTGCCGTGACCTACAGCCACTAACTATAAGAACGCAAGTTTTCAAAGCAGAATCCTTTCTACATAACATATTGAAACCAGGAACATGAACATGGTGGAAATAACAAATGGTACATCATACAATTAGTTCCAAGGAACATCACCTTTTCTGTTAAATTCTACTTCCACAGAGCATTGCAAAATGGCTAATTTTAGTAGCTTATGAAGATGGGATCAAAATAAAGTGATGATTCATAAAGACAGTTTTTGGACTGCAACCATCTGATTGCAGTTGTACAAAAAACTATGATCAAAATATAAATAAAAACATTACTGCAGCAATAGAAGCTTACAAGCACATAGACATACAAGTACATGCTTCTTCTTTGTGGCATAGTCGATATCACGAACATGCGCACACTCGATTGAATTTGTCTTCCTGCAAAAAGAAAAGCCACTCCTTTCAGGAAAAAAGAAAAAGAAAGGAAAGCTGCCTTCCATCATACATGTCAGAATTATAAGACAATCGTCTTTAATTAGTACAACTGAAATTAAGTTTTAAGCGACAATTTGAAGGAATCACTACTTCATTGTGCGAAGGTCCCAAAACTGAACTGAAGAATCGCAGGTTGCTGCAACAGCATTCCCATCATGGGGATCCCATGCTCCACCTGACAAGTAATGCAGCATACCAGCTGACTCTTTAGATTGTACCTAAAAGGAAAGCAGTGTTTTAACGAAGATGGGATGTAGGAGGCAGACAGACGTCCTATGTTCGGAATACCAAACCAAAGCATCTTTTGCAACTGAATCTTGAAAACGAAACCAGTAGTACCAGTACTTCCGAACGCACCTGGGCTGCTTTTCTAGAAGAATCTAGACTCCACACGAAAATATTTTCATCATCAATGCTGACCAACTTATTGTTCCTCCCGGAAGGCCACCACAGAATGCTGATAGGAACAAACAGAGAGACCTACCCTAAGAAAGAGCCGAGGACAAAAAACTCACAAAGACAAGGGAAGAGCGGCAAAAGGAACAAAGACTAACCTATTGACCCTGCCAACATGGCCATCAAGTGAGGCGATTCTCTCTAGCTGAGGAGAGTTCAACTGGCCATACAGCTCGGGAATCTGCCACACCGCGGCCCCAAATGATTCACCTTCAATCACACACAACACCAATAAGCACTGACTCCAAGTCGCCTAAACTTAAATTCCTTGTTAGCTCGTCAATGAAAGGGTCAATGCAGAACAAGTACCAGTACTGAAGACGGTGGAGAAGATGCGGTGATCGAAGGGACAAGAGGCGAGGTGCCAGATCTCGCCGGGGTGCAAAAACAGGCCCTCCCATATCAGCTCGGTCCCACCAGACGACAGACGGATCAGATGCACCTGCACTCACCAAAGAAACAACATCCCGTCTCAGCCGTCGGATCATCGAAATCGAACAAAATCAAAGGCATACCTCGTTTTCTTCACGGAGGCTGAGGGTTCCGGTGAGGAAGCTGGTGTGGTCGGTGTCGGCTTTCACATCGGAAATGCACCTTGCCTGTTCCGATTCAGCGGGTTTTAAGCGAAATCGGAGAGAATTGCGAATAATTTATAAATGGGTTTAGGGTTTAGTTTGGAGTTGACCTGGTACTTTAGGCCGTAGCCGATTCCTCCATGCATTTATAAGCTTCTCGAATGTTCCCCGGCGCCGAAGCGATCACCTTCTTCCAAAGCTACAAGCCCAACCGCTCTCTGCCGCTAATTCAATTTCCTTGGTAGTTGGTTGGCTGGCTTTGAGGTGTCGTCTGCGTGGCAAATACGCTGCGTTTTGAGTATTAGCCCCTCGCTCGGCCCATCAGAAGTTATGTGGGCCTCAGTAAAGCCTAAAAAAGAGAGAGAACTCAGAAAACTCATCTCTCTGGACTGAAGAAGCACTTGTTTTTTCCGGAAAAAAACAACCTGAAGCAATTGGTATTAAAGAATATTTTATATCAACAAATCCTTGAGTAGAATTTTACTATATTTAAAAAGTTTTACTTAGTCGAATTTTGATTAATCAGTCTTGTAAACTGAATGGTTCATAAAATGTTGGTATTCGAAAACATGTAACTTGTTATATTTAGCAGTTAATATTCAAACATTTTTGTTATTTCTCAATTCACATTGTATTTGCCACGAAAGCATCCTTGATCGAATTCCTGGCTCCCAGGATTAGTGTTGGGGACAACAAAATTGCCTTTCGGGAGCTGAGCCATGGGAACCTTGTCGATGTACATAAAATGGACGACCCCATGTCTTAAATTTAGCTTACATGTCCCCTGGTTTCCTGGTAATATGGGATCTATATCATTGGGCTCAACGAAATTGAACTTGTAATTTGAACGAATAACACCAACAAATAACACTTATGACGGCTCAGTTTCCATTAGCATCTTATACACTACATTTTTCTCTAATTTTTTTTCTTTCGAACTACAAATTACATGAGATTGATTTGGTCAAAATAGTAAAAAATTTGAGGAAAAACATTTTCTAACAAACTTTAATGTCAATACCTAAAATTTTAATCCTGCCAACATATGACTTGAACTATTTGTGAGAGAAAATTTTTAATCAAACTAAAATAATTATCAATATGATGTTCTAGATCGGTCGAGTTCAAACTTTGACAATAAAAATGCATCAAAATTTGATGAATATGATGAATTTATCATAATTTATGACCATGTTCAGATAAAATCTAAATTTGTCATTTCGGCAAGTATACGAAATTTGGCCATAATAATCGAAGAGATGGCGTCCGATGCATGGAGTTGCAGCTCAATGTCAACGGCTGTTTTATCGTTTTCTTGAGCAGTTGACGATCGATTTAATGACGGCACTCGCGCCTGCATTTTCAGACATGGGACTGGAGGGTTGCTGACATTCTAACAAAGTTTGTGGGATTTATTTTTCTACGCTTGCGGGATTTTCATTGATTAACAATTCCATCATTATTAGCCAGCACAGCCCCAGCATATGACGATCGAGTGACCACATAAACAAACGGCCGAGTCAACGTAAACATTGCAACTTTTTTTAATGTTGCCAACTTGGTTTCTCCAATAAACAAATGCAAAAAATAACATAAGTTTCTATCTTATACGGCTATAGTTGTTAACCAACTTTATAATTTATATATTTTTTCCTTGGTCCCGTTTAATTATCTGAAGATTCAATATATTGAATAATTCAATATAATTTTATATGTTATATGCCTTAGCGTTCAAACATTTTTCTTCTTTTGATTTTTAGTCACTAAAAAAATGGAATGTCCCTTTTTCAGTCTCCCAGCCGTCTATTGTTATGTTTTGTCAAATTTCTTGTTGGAGACGCGTTTCAACAAGCTCTGTTGAATTCCTGTTCAATTACGGTGTACCAACTGCAACTTAATTTACTACTTAGGGTATTGCTTTAGCAGAGCCATGAAATTTGCAAGGTGTTCTACTTTTAGATAAAGGCTCTGTGAACAGGAATGGGAAGATTGTTGCGTTTTGTACAATCTATGTGAAATATGAACAAAAAGAAATGGTTAATTTAATCCCATCATTTTACTTTGGTCATAGCGTGGAATTATGTATTCACATTGCAACAACTTCTGAAGTGGCTATTGTTACGTAAACCTACGAAAAACTCCATTTACCTTTTTTTTGTGGTCCAACGCACTTGACGTATAAACATCAAATTCGCCAAATTGAGTAAATTAATTTTGAGCCAAACAAGACCTAATATGATTCTCTAGCTCTCTCAACCGAATTACAACTCGAGCTTAAATCTAAAATTAAGCTAGAAACAATTCATTGTCGGCTTATATTTGTGCTTGGTAATCTTTACGTATATTGTATTGTATTAGAAAGAAGAATGATGTTAATCTAAATGATCAGTTGTAGTATATAATGAATCTCCATGTTTAATACAGGGAAGCCTGGCTTCCGTCATGTGAAGGCCCGGGAGTTTAGCCATTTCCCGTGGGAGATTACGTTTCATAAATTTCACATGCCAAATTTGGTTATGATCTACTCTATACAGCTGGAGCAAGGCAAGAGAGGAACATGGTCCGAAATAACAAAGCACTTAATAGAGCCAACTATAGCAGGGAGACACTAAATGAGATTGAGATTTGAATATTAAAAAAAATGACATCGAGATTCATTTGAAAATAGAGAATTCCAACTCTAAACAATCATTGTAGAGAATGAACAACATGTTCTGAAAACACGAGCTTGCAAGAAACAGACATTAGATGTTCCGATCGGTCCCAAAATAAATCAAGAGAAGCCAGCATGTCATGTTTATCAAAGCAAGAAACGTTTCCAAAGTCCACCCTTAATTCTCATTCTATATTCTTTTTGTTTTCGGTACAACTTTCAAATATCATATGTCATCTCTGCAGTATTTCTTAGTCATCGATATGCGTTGACGTCCATTATTCATCTTTTACGATTAAAATTAATAGAATCTATAATCTCATTCGCTTTCTTGACTTCTTTTTCTCAGTTTCAATATCGACCAGGCACAATGAATTAAGAGTAACAACAGTTTATTTATAACAATTTTATTGCAATTGCAATATATACCAAGTGATCATGTATTGAGAATCAAAATTTAATTTAATGGAAAAAAGTATAAGGTTCACAAGAAATGATGAAACTGTATTGGGACAAAATTAAATCTTTTTTCATAAACGAGGATGACTATCATAACATTTACTACTTTTTAACAATAAAAATTTCGTACCACCTAGACGTTAAAAAATCTCTTTTATATATATATATGTGTATGTATATATGTTTAAACAACAAAATGTCTAGTTTGGATAAAATAAAGCACGCCATCCTCGACACGAATTCTATATAAATATATACAAAGTGAACCATTCGAATTCCACATTACGGACCCAAATTAAAATCACTCCGCAACTGGTGATCATCCGAAAAAATGGAGGTTGAGATATTATCAAAACAATCTATCAAGCCTCCTCCTCCTTCTTCTTCTTCTTCTTCCTCCCATCCAAAAACACACAAACTCTCACTACTAGACCAATTCATCCCTCCCGTCTATTCCCCACTCGTCATCTTCTACGAAGCAAATCCAAACCTCTCCCCCTCGGAGACATCGGAGTCCCTGAAACAGTCCTTGTCAGAATCCCTGACGCGGTTCTATCCACTCGCCGGGAAGGTCAAAGACTACCTTGCCGTCGAATGCAACGACGACGGCGCTTATTACATCGAGGCGAAAATCGCCACCTCCCTGTCTGATTACCTAAGTCAACGCGACCCCACTTCTACAGCTCACAAGTTCGTTCCGAGCGAGTTCAATTGGTATAACACGGCCCCGGGGTCCTATTTACTTGTAGTGCAAGTAACACAATTCAGCTGTGGAGGGCTCGCAGTTGGCTTACTGATAGCCCACATGATCGCCGATGGGACTTCAGTGAGTTGCTTTTTGAGAGATTGGGCTGCCATCTCAAGGAAGTCCAACGATGATGATGGGCTCATCGTCCCGCAATTCGACGCGGTTTCCATGTTCCCGCAAGCCGTCCCATTCCCGGTTGAGTCGAGCCTTTCGGCCTTCTGGAGCCGCTTCTTCAGGAAGGCCAGAGCGGCTCCGAGAAGGTTCGTGTTCGACTCGGCGAGCATAACCCGTCTCAAGGAGAGAGCAACAAGTTCAACCATAGAGAACCCGACTCGGGTCGAGGTTGTCTCGGCTTTTCTCTGCAACTCCATAATGGCTGCTTTTAGGGCGAAATCTTCGCTCTTAGGTGACGATAACACGAAGCCAACTTTGGTCACGCAGGCCGTAGACATGCGAAGAAGGGCCGACCCGCCATTGTCCCCTTGCTTAATGGGAAACTTTCCCTGGCTCGCCAATAAGCTCTTCGAAAACGGCCAAGTAAGTACGGGGGCCAACTTCCCTACAACAATTTACAAATCCCTATCTAACTTCTTTATTAATTATTTTTGGCTTCTCCCACTGATCAGGACAACAACTTGGACCTGGCTAGCGTGGTGGACCAACTAAGGAAAGCAACAGACAAGATCGACGCTGACTTCGTAAAGAACTTGCAAGGGGAAGAAGGGTTGACCAATCTCCGGGAGGTGGTCAAGGGGATGTCCAGCGTGGGCTCGGATTCCCCGAACGGAGTTGACTACATCGGGTTCACGAGCTTGTGCAACTTTGGAGCCTATGATCAGCTTGACTTTGGGTGGGGGCAGCCTATTTGGGGGACCTACTGCACCGCGGAGCCTCGGTCCGATGGTCCATTGATCAACACCGTGTTCCTCGTGGATAGGAGAGTTGACAAGGGCATTGAGGCGTTGGTGATACTGGACCACGAGGAGATGGGTTTCCTGGTCAAGGACCAGCACCTTCTTGCTTTTGCTTCTTTGGATCCAGTCCCTTACAAGATCGGTCGGAAGCCTAGTGCATGACAAGCCCTTTACAGTTGCTCTTTGTGTTAATATTAATTATTAATTTTAGTTTATTTATTTACTTGTTCATGTTGTTGGGTTCTTGTTTTTTTAATAAATATATAACTTATATCAAATACAATCAGAACATGTTTGTTGGTGATTTGGATCAATCAACATTCTTTTTCTGTCTACTAGACTTTGGTATAGATGGAAAGTCCAACTGAACGAAGGAACTGCAACACAGAGACAATCTTTCCATTTTGCTGGCGGCTCAATGATTACTATTAGAGGAATTGCTTGTTGGTTGGATCATCATTATTAGTAGCATTACTCATCAAATTTCTGTTTCTCATATAGCAATTGCAATATTGTATTTCAAAATTAAAACTCGGATTTATTATTAAAAAAAATTGAATAATATTAGAGCGAAGAATTAATTTAGGTGTTGTTCGACTCTCTTCCTATTCGTCCGATCATTCTTGGGATGATAGGACTCATTCCAATGTTAAATCACAAATTTACCCACAACAAATGCATATTTTTTAAAATCTGATATCTCTGAATATCACCGTAACCAACAATAATGGAACGACTAGAATTCCTTATTTCCAGCTCTAGAGGAGTCAACGAGATATAAACGTTGATGAAGTCTGAACCTTTTCGACGGGCCCAAACTGTTGCCCATAATTGTTGATGAATTTGGGTCTTCGTAATCGTGTCCTGGCAGATGGGCCTTCTGAACAAACGTTGCCATAAAACTAATGAATTGGAGAGTAACCCTCTCATGTTTTAATGAAAATGACGACATTCTGTTGCAACTCGCACCTAAAATGGCCACATTCCTTCAGACCCAAAAAAAAAAAAAAGTGACCACATCCCGAACTGGCCAAGAGCTTTGCACTATAAAGCTGAGTCTCAAATTGCAACATTTGTCATTGTGCTTTTCCGACGTAACAAAGGTACACCCAAAGGGCGGAACTGAGAACACAAGTGAGATTAGCTGCCCCAATAAGAAGAAAGCAACCTCACTTTTGTGTTCTCAGGTCACCCCTTTGGGAAACCTTGTTCACATTTGGCTTATAAATTAAATAGTACGTGTCCTTCTTCCCCCGTCCTTTTCGTAGGTAGCTGGGTTCCTGTCCAGATTAAATTCCTCGCTTCATTTTCTGGTTTGTTAACCCTTTTGACGTTTCATATTAGTGTCTTCGGTTATATTACATTTCAATTACGATATGTGGTTGTGCAAGAAGTGAGTGGAATTTTTCCCTTATGTGATTTCTTCCTAATTGACAATTTTTTTTATATGTAGATTGTAAAAAGAAACCTCTTCCCAATTGACATTTACCATGGATTTGGGTTTTTGTTGTTGTTAAGAATCCAATTAACTTGCTTAACCAGAGCACTTTTTGTTCCAATAAGATACTTTACCACATAATACTGGAATAGACTAAAATTTTCGTAAATCTAATAAATATTATTCAAAAATTCGGACCGTTAAAAGGAACAATAACTATTGGAGAGGACTTGGGTCTATAGACGCATATTTGAGGATCTCCAGGT
>SOPF01029044.1:0-13305 GCA_012979155.1 Hypericum perforatum | reverse complement strand
TATGAAATATTAGCCAAGTTAATTTTGTATTTTGTAATGTGGCTAATATTTTTGCCTCTCAAACATCCAAAATGCGAAATGAACAGGGTTAATATTTTATAGGAAATAAGCCTTTCAGATATTACAAGTCCAGCCAAGAATAAAAGAATGTAAGAATTTTATCAAATACAAAATATAGTTACAAAGTTTAGAAATTACTACGAATACAAAAAATCGCTCTCCATTCGCCTCTTGCCTTTTGTTCATGATATATTCTGACGTATGACATTTTTGCAATTTGAGGTTGAAAAAATCTAAAGATTTTTTTTGTTGGGAGGTTTTTCAAAGGATTTTTTTGTGGATGGAACCGAATTCTCTTTATAGTGATGTATTTTTTTGGATAAGTTACCCTTAGGTCCCCAGCGTATGCCCTTTTTTTGTAATAGGGTCTCTGGTTTATTAGGATTTAATTTAGGATTCTTACTTTTTGAATTAATATTGTTCTCGGGTCTTTGACTGATTTTAGTAACTTTTTTATCACTAAAATGACTAAAATACCCTTAGATAAAAAATAACCTTCTTCAACCTTTAGACATCCCTCAGATAAAAATAAATTATGATCAACCAAACACCAACGAGTACGGCTCTTCCCCTTTCAAAGTCGTTCAGATCTTCAAAATCATCCCAAATCCTTCACTGAAGAGCGATGCTAGTCTCGGCCATAGGCCACCAAAACCCAGTTTCCTTGGCTGAGGAACCTCCACCCTGCTATCCTTCCTCTACGTGTCCACCGAGCCTAACCCATTGTCGATCGGACCCGACGATGCCATCGGGGAGGAGGAGGAGGAGCTGGTCTCTTCTTCCTTCGCCGTTCCGCTTGCCAGCCGCAGAAGTTGCTGTGCTGGATGAACATGTACGTGACGTCGTTATTGTACACCATCGGATCTTACGATTACGAATCTCCCTTAGAATGGAAATCCAGGAAGAAGTGGTTAATTAATTAATTAATCAAGTAATTAGGAGAAATAGAGAGTGAGCAACCTTCATCTTTTTCGATGAGCTTGAAGAAGGAGCGCTCGGCCTGAAGGGGGGAGACGTCGTCGCGGTAGTCGCGCCACACCAGAACCTTCCCCTTTATGTCCAATAGGAACAGTGCTGATGCTGCCCTGCCATTTCTGCCTTCTTCTCTTTCTTATAACTGTTTCTTCTTGTGAGGAGATCAGATCTGATGCGGCGGGGTCTATTGCACTGGATCATCAGACGGGGAATCAAGGAAAAGCTTGAAGCCGCCTAGAATTAACCCTTGCTTCGTTTTAATTTCAATAGAACAATATCAAAATAATGAATCAGAGAGAAGGAAGGAAATTTGCTCCAAGTCGAACAAAAGATGGAAATTTGCTCCGGCGAGAGTAGTTGTGGTTGGGCCTTCGTGAGCCCAACGAGGCTTTTTAACCATCCTACCACTGTCACCGTTTTTTGATTTTTTTTTTGTCGTTTTATAAAAGGGTATAAAGGTCATTTTACATGAGAAAAAATAAAAAAATGAATGATGACATCAACGAGGGATCTCATATGAACATTTTATTATTAAATAAGGATCTAACATCAAATTCAAATAAACCATGAATCTTATTACAAAAAAGACATAAATCAAGGAAGAGTAATTTACCCTTTTTTTTCTTCAAGGACAACTTGTGGGTGGCTATGATCTCTTTGCAAATTTTCATGGTTTTTGACAGAGTGCCCATCCAAAAACTAATTATCATTGTGCATAATACCCAAGAAATAATCATAATCATATGACATACCCATATGAGATTTACAAGAGCTAAAAATATAATAGCCTCGAGCATTAATAGCTACTCCTACCAACTTTCATGTTTTGAGATATCCAACGCAATGGATTATTGTAATGCCTAAAAAATGGATTATTGTTGGTTTTATTAAAGGGGTAGTTATAACTTTTTGTTTATGAGTGCTAAAAATACTCTCTCAACTCTTTTCCCTCCCTCCTCTTTCTCCTCTTCTTTCTCCTCTTCCTCCACTTACTCCTTCTCCGTCTCCTCCTCTCTCCTCCTTTTCCCTCCTCCTCCTTTTCTTCCTCCAACCTCCTCCTCGATAACAGGATTGGATCAAAAGGAGAGAGCTTTTTTTTTGGTCGGGGGTATTTTTGTCATTTTTCATGGTCCTTTGCGAGAAAAAACTTCGAACCTTGCTTCAGGGGCTTACGAGTACAATTTTACCAAACCAAGAAATATTTTTAATCAATTTGCGAAATAAAAAAGCACGAGAGACAAATATGGCAAATTATAAGGAGACTAAATATAATTTATCCAAAAATTAATCAACTTATATTGATACCATTTTTTTAAATTTTAATATTCCTAATATTGTATCCACTCTTCAAATTTTTTGTCTTCGCCACTACAAAAATATTGATCCACTCTTCAAATTTTTTGTCTTCGGCACTACAAAACGTGATGGTCACAAAGATGCCTCCCGCAGGGGCCAGCCCCAGGGACTTGCGTATTGCTCTATCTGTATCAAACATGACATCAAACCCGGTTAGCTTTTACCAATGCTCTAGCGAGTTTGGTGTATGCCCATTTGCTGACATCAAACCCTCTTGTTGTATTGGGGGAATGAGTTCATGCGATCAAACAAGTAAATAGGCATCAAAAGAATCCCATCTCTAATTTCCTTGTTTTTTTTTATGGAAATGGTGAGTGGTGGACACTCTTGAATAACAATAGAACACAGGTTACAAAGGAACAAGTCTTGGAGTGCCTATCCCAACTCTATCTAACATCAACAGTTGGTCGCACTCGGCAGGGGGAGCCTCTAGAACATGAAACCCTAACGGGAAAAATAAAGCATAATTCGACAACCAATCAGCTACCTGATTCCCTTCACGATAGCACCATCTGACCTCTACTTGCCAATCACGGCTAACGAGGCCTCTGCAGTTTTTCACGAGCGTAGATAGCGGGTGTTTCTTCGCTATCCCCTCGGTTAGGCATCTCTCGACCATACTCGAATCGGTCTCAACAATCACCTTCGTGTACTTCCTTGTCCAAGCCAGATGGAGGCCCCTCCACATTGCCCATAACTCGGACGCAAGGGAGTTACACTCCTCCGTGTTATTGACAAACCCAACTTGCCAAGCTCCAAGCCAGTCCCGAATAACACCTCCTCCTCCCGCTGGTCCTGGATTGCCCTTGGCCGCCCCATCAGTATTCAATTTAAACCAGCCCGCCTCAGGAGGTGTCCATACAACAAAAAGCTCCTTCGTTAAATTCACGGTTTTCGGTTTTCCTACTTCTTCAATCCAAGCCCGTGAAGCTTCTTTGGCTTGGCGAATTGGGATTGCCTTCGTGTAAGCAATCTGTACCCTATCCTCAAAGATTAAATCATTTCTCCAACACCGAACGCACCAGCATGTGATGGCAAACAAGGTACACCAGCTTATGTTTTCCATAAATTCTCCATCCAGTATTAAGTTACACTTCAGCCAATCAACTAAACTTAAAGAGAAGAAAGCATGCTGACCAGCTGTTGGAACCAGTGCTCGCCAAAGTCCTTGAGCCTTTGGACAGTCGCGCACCAGCATGTGATCGCACTTGGGAAAACAACATTAGCTTGCGGTTTAAGGAGCAAAAGATATGCTGATTTGGTTGAGAATGATCCGTTAGGTGCAGCTTTCCACACTGGAACATCCCCTGCATTCCCTGTTGAGTCAATAAACTGGGCACCAATCTTCGGCCACCATTCCGGTGGAGTGATAGCTCTAATTCTAGGCCAATCCCAACCAACATCAGGTATCCAGAAATCAGCCACTCTCTTCCCCACCTCTGCTTCTGGAATTGGGCCAATAACATTTGCAAGGCAATCACTTCCAGTGAGCCAGTTATCCCACCAAAAATCGACTTGCCTTCCATTCCCTACGGACCACCCCAAACCTTGTTTGAGTACTTCCGCCACTTTGACAATCCCTGTCCAAACTGCTGATTTCTTCTGATTCGGATGGAAGATAATCTGACCCGGATTCAGTCGACAGTATTTGGTTTCCATCGTCTTGACCCAAGTAGCATTTGGTTCTGTTAGGAATCGCCACCCTAGCTTAGTTAGCAGCGACTTATTCATTTCGCGTGCTCTTCGTATGCCCAGGCCACCTTCCCTTAGAGGTCTACAAATATCCTCCCAACAAAGCAAATGTATCTTTCTCTTCTCATCAGTGTCGCCCCAAATAAAACCTCTATTCAACTTATCCAGTGAATCACAAATAGACGCTGGAAGATGAACCGTTTGCATAGTGTAGGTAGGAATGGTTGCTAATACGGAACGGACCAGCGTAATCCTCCCTGCCATTGACAGTTGCTTGGCTTTCCAGCCTGCCAATTTGGATTGTACTCTTTCCACCAGGTAACCAAAAGTCTCTTTTGTGATCCTCTTGTGGAGTGACGGCATTCCTAGGTACAAGCCCAAGTCATACGTAGTCGGGATTCCGAGTTTGGTACTCAGTGATGACGCGAGGTCTGGAGATACATTTTGCGAGAAATAAATTCTCGACTTGCATTCACTCACTTTCTGTCCAGAAACTGCACTGAACTCCGCCAACCCACGTTGTAGCACTTCTGCTTGGTCATATGTTGCTTTCGCGAAGAGCAAAACATCATCTGCAAAGAACAGATGTGACAGTGGAGGGCCATTACGAACCAGATGTATCGGCTTCCATTCCTTTCTTGCGATTGAAACCATAATCCAGTGAGCCAGTTTCTCCATGCATAAAACAAACAGATATGGCGACATTGGGTCGCCTTGCCGCAAGCCTCTCGACGGTTTAAATTCCTGGGTAACCTCCCCATTCCACAGAATCTGAGTACTTGCTCCCTTCACGCAGGCCATAATTAGCTGGATAAACTTTGCTGGCAACCCGATATCTAGTAGTGTGGCTTCTAAGAATCCCCAATCGACTCGATCATATGCTTTTTCTAAATCAATCTTGACTGCCATCCAACCCTTCCCAGCCTTTTTGCTTCTCATTGAATGTAATACTTCCTGCAGGATCACCACATTATCCGATATATATCTCCCAGGTACAAAGCTTCCTTGAAGAGGAGAAATGAGTTGAGGGAACTTGAGCTTCAGACGATTAACGATGATCTTGGTTAGAAGTTTGAGCGGAACATTACACAGACTAATAGGTCTGAATTGGTTAATCCTCACCGGGTTTTGGATCTTTGGAAGAAGCACCAGGAGTGTTTCATTTACTCTCTCTGGAATACTACCAGTTTCAAAAGCTTCTCTTATAAAATCCAAAACTGGGATTTTCACCTCCTGCCAATACTTTTGATAAAACGTGGCAGGGAAACCGTCCTTTCCAGGAGCTTTTAATGGCCCCATCTCCTTCAAAGTTTCGAGGACTTCTTTAGCTGAAATAGGCCGAGAAATTTGATTAATCTCCGCCTCAGTCCAGCTCACAAAAGACCATTCGGTAGCAGGTTGTATGAAGCACACTCTTCAGCTTGATAGAGTCGTCTGAAAAATTCAAGTGCCATTCCTTCTAATTCGCGCTCTGCCGTCACCCAGACACCTTCTTCATCTAGCAGGCCTACTACTTTATTCCGCCTTCTCCTTACCAGTGTGGTGGTATGGAAGAAGCTCGTATTTTTATCCCCTTGAACAATCCATCTTTCCCTAGACTTCTGCAACCATAATAACTCCTCTTGCTAAAGAACAGTATCTAGTTCTAATCGCAATTTCTCCTCAAGCTTTCCCAAGCCCATGTTAGAAGACCTAGTTAGCAGTATTTGGATTCCTGCCAACCTAGCCCAGAGCCTTTTTTTATGCATCTCCACATTCCCAAACACAGTTGAGTTCCATGACACTAACTCGTTCTTGAAATCCTCCAATGCCTCCATTAGTTCACCAGAGCTACACCACTTTGCTTGTAGAAGTCTGATGAAGCTCGGATGCAAACACCACATAGCTTGGAACCGAAATGGTCGACGTCTACGGTTCCCCCTATCTTCGTCTGAGAATGATACCAAAAGAGGATTATGGTCAGATCGATACCGAGGTAGATGGACAACCGATCCCTCAGACCATTTATTCCTCCATGCCTGGTTACACAAGGCCCGATCCAGTCTTTTAAGCACACGAGAACTCGGCTCCAAACCTTGTGACCAAGTATAAGGGTTACCTGAGAACCCTATATCTATCAAACTGTTCGTGTTTATTCATTCCCAGAACTTCCTATCATGGGACCTTAAACCTCCCGATCCACCTTTTCTTTCTCCCATATTCGTGATTGAATTAAAGTCCCCTGCTATGAGCTATGGGACAAGGTTACCAGGGTCAAACGCAGCAATCTCCTTCCAGTAACTCTCAGCCCCTGACACTGGCGGTAGAGCATACACTATAGTTACAAGAGTCGGATTTTGCCCCTGGTACGCAGCTTCAAAATGGAGATATTGATCCTTTGTAGCCAACACCTTCACACTCAGATCAACATCCCACAACAACCAAATACCGCCTCTTCTCCCTATTGCTTCAACTCGATAACAAACCATTCCCAATTTATTATAGACCCAGTCAGCTTGTGTCCCACTGATTTGAGTCTCAAGTAACGCAACAAAACTCACCTTATTACTTTTCAGTAGATACTTCATGGCCCTCAGAAATCCAGGCTTACGAGCTCCACAACAGTTCCATATAATAGCCTTAAATAACATTAAGCAGATGTAGTTTTTGCTATTTTAGGACCATTGTCCTCAGGGATCTCCCCCTCCATTAAGCTTAAAAGCTGACTCCCGGTTCCTGGGTCTATGTCCTGACCCTCTGTTAGGATTTTATTATTCATTTCAAATTCCATCCCAATTACAACGTCGACTCCGCTAGAAGGGGGATCATGAAAAATGACCAGTGCCCTCTCTCCTGTGAACCCCGTCCTTACTAGTTTCCGAGCGGGGACATTTCGTGGTCTGGAGGGATTGAACTTCCACGGAAATGGGCTGGCCAGAATTGGTATAACTTGGAGAGGCATTCGGGTCATAATTCTCCTTATTTTTTTCACGTACAAGAGCTTCTTTAAGTTTACTGTTTAGCAGATTATCTTCATTCCTGGCCCTTTTGTGGAGTACGACTGGCACATTTTTGGTGCGGGAGAGAGTGATACTATTTTTAGCTGGGATCGCCTTTGGGGACTTGTTTGCTCTTGTTTGGCTCCTTTTCACATATGTACCCGTCGCATAACCAACAATCTGAGGCTCTTGAAAGGCAGTAGACTTGTCACTTCTCTCTTGTGGCTCATCAACATGGCTCAGGGATTCAAACCTATTGCCTGTAGTTGCTTCCTTCCTCTCGTATTGCATTCGATTCCCCTTTCCTTTCTTTGTAGCTACCATCCAAGGTCCGAACGTCCCACACTGATCCCCTTGAGCATTGCCTATGTTACTTGAAGAGCCATTCGGGGAACCTGTTGGACCTCCAGGACAAACACCTTCAGCTGGACTAGACTTCTCCTGAGTATACGCTGGCGGAGCCTGGCTGCATCTTTCCTTCTCATGCCCAAAGAGACCACAGTGGAAACAAATAGAGTGGAGGCTTTCATATTCCACTTTCTGGACATAGCCATCCACCATCACTTCTCCCCGGAGAGGCCGAGTAAGGTCCAACTCCATACACACTCAAGCAAATTGGCCTCTGACCTTATTCTCCGTATTCGGGTCGAGTTTAATCATCCTGCCCACTGATGACGCAATACACTGTAGCATACATGAATGGTAGTATTGCCACGGAAGATCTGGAAGGCGGATCCATACACGCGCCGAGTTGATCTTATCCACGCTCGGTCGAAACGTGGACTCCCGAGGTTTTACCACTATATAGTGGTCTTGAATCAGCCATGGTCCTCCCGTGGTAGCCCAGAGCACCTCTGCAGCAGACGATAAACACGCTAGGAAATACCCATGAGGTAGATCTACCAACCTAATGGGGGTCGATGGGTTCCATAGCTGTGTGAGTCTCGTAAGGAGGGACCGATAACCAACATTCTTGCCCAGTACCTTGATGATGACGGTATTACTCCAAGGAGCCTGGATCTTGGCCCGTGCTTCCTCAGACAAGATAATGGCTGGTCTTGAAGGGTTAGTATCAAAATCAATCTTTACCAGCCCCGATCCCAACCAATCCTTTAACTCCGCCGATGGTAATGGAATATTAGGTTCAAAGGGTCCCTAGAGGGAGGCACGGTAAGATTTTTGGATTGGGGTACCTGGATTCGTAGCCGGAGCGCTGGATCCAGCTGAGCCCGGGCTCTGATTGTGTGGCTGCAACCCAGGAGCAGAAGGAATCATTCGCGGATCTCCATGATTGTTGAGGGTCTGGGCAGATCGGTCAGGACGTAAATGGTGGTTTGGTCCAGGAGAAACAGCAGCTCCTTGGACATCTGGCAACGACGGCAGGGGCGATGGGATGTGGTGGGGGATTGGATTATCAGGTGGTTTCGGGTGGGGGGGTGTCTGGGTCATGGTTGGAAGTGGGGGCAAGGGAGGGAACTCTGGATCCATTCTACTAAAACATTCATCTCAGGGATAAAGTTTATTTGGAAAAAAGGAAATGGGGTCCAATTTCCTTGTTCATGGACAGCATTCGCTATAATCATCTCCAAAATGTTTTGCGGGACCCGGGTGGTGCAGCTATCTGTAAAATACCCACCCATCCATCCAATTATCGCTCAAAATTTTTGTTGATTGTCCATCAACAATTTGCCTACCTCACTCCCTTTAACATTGTTGGCCAAAGAGTCGCAAGAGGTTTTCACAATGATGACTGAAATCCCTTGCTAGCAATAATCGGGAATGCCACAACTTGGTTCACATACTTTCTCCAAATTACATGTGACCAATAGAGATGAATGATCTATTAGCAAAGTCCAGTCCAAATTGAAGAAATTGTTTAACAAAAACTAAAAATACACTAATATCAAATTTCATTTTTTATAAATTAGTCTAATATTAACATATATTGAAAGACAATGTAAATTTCTCTCCACTTTCATGGAAAATCTCTTTTATTATTTTTATTATGGATATGAATTATCCAGATTCTCCAAATTACTAACCATTTCAAGCTTATTTTAGTGCAATTATTTTTTCCTTGTTACAATTATTGGTGCATCAGTTTTTGCAATTTTATTACAATATATGTATGTAAACATAATTTGTTAATAGATAATATATGAATATGAGAGATGTTACTTTTTTATTTGATAAATTGGTTGGACTTCGACACCAGCATAAGTAAAAAAAATTAATTATTTATGTTGTAACATATGACAACTATGGACGGTTTTATCGTACTACATGGTTCAAGATAGTTCCCTGAACCGTTGATTCATTTTTCTTGAAAATTATAAACAAATTGCATAATTTACCTCCGAAAAAAATCTGACTCGTTTTTCACGATTCCATGGTTGAGACGGTTCTTTAAAAATCAGAACAGTAACAGGAACTTTTTAGAAAGGTTCAAAAAACCTTCTTTATATTCAAAATGTAGCCCGGCCCCTCTGCTAATCTATTGAACGGGTAAAAGCCAAGGATCTTCTTTATAATCGAATTGCGTTAACAGGTACGGGGCTAATTCTACCAGTTGTTTAGGGTTCTACATCAATCGCAACTACCTCACATTTTAACTATGAGATTCTGCAACAGCTTTTTAGAAATGATTCTCCAACTTCTTGCATCACGCAAAGAAGGAAAATTGATGTAGTTCTCATCAAGCCCTGTGTCAGCTATTATTACAGAACAGTAATACAAATTGAACAGGGAAGATACTGCAAATCCAGATGATTGTATTAATTGGAGCATCAAAATTTGCTGGCATACAACAGTATTGCAAATGAGACTGCCTAAAAAGATCTTATATAATTCACTCTAACATGCGACAACTATTAGAGTGAACACAAGAACCGTCCAAGATGATAATTTAAACGTCATAAGAGCAAAATAAATGATGTCTACTATACCGAATCAACAAGATCTCAAACAGTGTGAGGATTCCAGACCCTTTTCTTTCTCCATATATTTGCACAACTCCACTAGTCTATACTAGACAAACTGATCCCACAAGGTCCGGAAGAGGGTAAAATAATCATTCATAGACAACGTACCCTACTTTAATGTAAAAAGTTGCATTTGCAATCGAGCAATTTAAATGGAATCTCCACTTCCAAATTTCTCCTTCAAATCATTCGAGACCTCCATAACAGTTTTCAGACTATTGATATTTTGTGTAATCGAAGGTTCCACAGACGACATGATCCAGGATATCAACATACTATTGCAACTTTTCCATTCTAAGTATTTTTTATCATCTATGTCACGAGGTTCAATAGAACCATTCACTAGAGTCCATTTTTTCGTAGATCTAAGCGCTCTTTGCATAGCTTTGCTCTAACTATGATAGTTAGAGTTTTTCAACTATGGTGTAACAAGCACCAAAGCTAGGTTTTCACTTGGATGAAGATAATAAAGTGAGTTCTATCGAGTGTTACTAGTATAGCATGTTTCTATTGCCCAGTTCAGAAGATTATTAGCTCCATTGCTTTGATCTCCCATGTGCGAAGGCAAGCCCACCATTAATGCTTCACAAAAGCTTTTCTTGGTTGAAGAATCTAGAATCAACTTTAGGCAAACTCTTCCTAAAACTCTGATACCATAAAAGAAATGTGAATATGGTTTGAACAAAAGAAGATTAAAAAATGATGGAGGAACAAGAAAGATGCCATTAATGGAGCTTGAGCTCAAAATAACCGTCAATTGGTTATTAAAGTTGGTGATTAGTTAGTTATAGTCATTAGCAATTATTGGCTATTTATATTTACAATTGTCCTATCAAAATCTAATAGCTGGCAGGAGCACGAGCACGCGTTGCTGTGATCGCATGTGATAAATTTATGTTTAGTCTCGTAGTTCTTGGATTCTATCAATTAGGTCCCTATGGGTTTCCAATTAGCTTCAACTAACTCTGCTACTACATCAATCTGGTGATGTTGATGTCCACTATGGACTCTTGTGAATAAGCGACACTGATGGATTTGACCATGGAGAAAGCTTCCTGTTCTCATATCTAACTAAATGATTTGATCTTTTTTGCGCTTACAGATTAACGATGCATATTTTCCTGATCGACCTCCAGTAGTCTCTGTAGGTCCCAAAGCCAATGTCTTTGTAGCTGTAGGTTATGTTCGATATTGCAAGTCGTGGTTCTTCATCACTTCCTTGGCAGCCACCGGGGAGGAAATGATGAGGTGTTGGACTTGCCCTAGCTGATGAAGCATCATGGGTCTGTACTTTTTCATCATGTTGGCCGAATGGTGATGTGTGCAGGAGCTGATTATCGGGTGCACTTTCCCTATGATTGGAAGCCTCCCTGTACCTCGAAGCAAGTTCTGGGTTGGATTTCTTGTAAGATATCATTGGTGTTACAAAAACGATTAAAATGATTGCTAGAACAGATGATGATGATGATGATGACAACGACGGTGATGATGATGATGATGATGATAATAATGATGATGATGAGGAGGAAGAGTAGGAGGAAAGTATTTGATCAATGATTAAAGGTTAAATATATTTTTCTTAGCTTGTGGGTGAATGAAAAATACAGGAGGCTTCTTGCAAATGAAGTAATCTTGGATTGCTTCTAGACAATGACTTAATTATACTACCATGATAGTAATCATTAATAAATAGCACATGAAACCCGAGATTAATTTGCCTGCCAAATCGAGCTCTTCTTCTTGTCATACAATGCCTCTCATATTTGTCTAAATTATGACACGTTGTTGTTGTTATTGGGGTAATTTGAGACTAGCATTTTGTTCTTCTTTAGCCATATATAAATAAAAATTTTACTTTTTTTTTGAAAAAAAGCCTCTCAACGTTTATGTTCTATTTATATGAGGAGCTGCATGTTAGATTATTAATCCAAAGTTGAACTTATGGGTGAAATAATCATATAATGTGCTGCATGTTCGATTGAGCCCACTTAAAAATGATCGAATAATGTTTGAGCTTTAATGTATCTAATAGGGAGTAGGTCTTTAATATGTAAAGATATTAGACAAATTAGAGTTTTGTTATAGGCAAAATTGTAATTATAGAAATTAGGGTTTCCTTATAAAATAGGGTTACGGGATAGACAAGCCGTTGCACTATTCTTCTCATAGAGATTAAGTAAGAGAAAACTAAAGCAACTCTCTGAGGTTTATCATAATCCGGAAGGTCAACTCGTCTTCCACGATTATGTTATTCGCTATAGATTCAGGTACGCTTTCGTATTCAGTTAATCTTAATAGTTTACATGACATCCACGGCTATGGATTAGAGTTCATGTAACAAATGGTATCAAGGCCTTTGATGTTAGATTATTAAGATTGCAAAGATTCTAATCTCACAAATAAATCGATTCTGCGTGAAATCTGAATGAAATAAAATAGCCATCGTAGTAATCGTAAAGCATTGAAAACTCAATCAATAATAGGAACTTCAGAAATTGTTTATTCTCAGTTGGTTACGTTTATTAGATTGTTGAATCCATCTCGGAAATTCAGAAATTGATTATTTACTGTTGCGATTACTTTCAGAAATGGTTTATTATTCATCTTAGGTGTACGTAGGATGTTGTTTAAGAAAAGGAAATTGGATCTTGTGGATAATGATTTCCTCCTCAATAAATTATTCAACCCTCGACAATAAATTATTTAAGAAAATAATTTGTAAACTTATCGATTCAACCTATACAGTAATGCAAATTGATCAAACACCGGATGATTTGATTTTTTTTAAGGGTATAAAAAGTGATTTACATTAAAAAAATTGCATATTGACGTATGCAAAAAATCTGAGCGTTCTTATACATAGAAACAAATTATCGATTTAGTCATACACTAGGAAACCAAAAGAAAGTAATTTGCCTTGTGAAAAATATGGATTCCGGCTGGAAAAAATAAGGACCACGAAAAGAAAATAATAAAAGGCGACAAGAGAGGCGGAGAATATGAGCCTCCCCCCTCCCTGAGACCCGCTCTTCCTCTCTCCCAGACCCACCTCACCATTCTTCCTAGGTTGTTAGCTCATTCCATTATTCCTGGGTCATAGTTTGTTATTCCATGAAGTGGCTTTGACCACACTTGTCGTAAATTTAAGATTGTTATGTAGCGGCATTGCCACGTTCTCCTTATGTATCGGGATTCTACTTATATAAAGCCTAGTCGCGTCTGTTGATGGACGTATGCAATGAAAGAAATAAATCGGGAGGAGG
>SOPF01029043.1:0-34121 GCA_012979155.1 Hypericum perforatum | reverse complement strand
TACTTGTCACGCTGGTAATCCACGTCTTCCATTACGTCTAATGCCACGTTGTCGAGACTTAACGTACACCTACACTCGACCGACCAGTCGTCTCCTGGATTTCCACCAGCTGTTCGTAACAGTTCTCCTTCCTTAACAATGGCCTTGTCCTCAAAGTTGAACTTCATCTGCTTGCTTCAAGTTTCGCACAACAAAAAATAGAGAACTAATGGCACTATAATCTTCTTAAGTTGACCCTTCTATGTCCATATTAGCCTAATGTATTGTAACTTGTATTGGCACTATAATCTTCTTAGAGAGAACTAATCCCACCATTTGAGCTTACTTTGTTGTGAATTCTGCCACAAATGCAACAGAAGTTTGTTCTTCCTTCAACCTAGGAATCACAGGGGGAGCATAACCATAAAGGGCTTCAAAGGAAGAGCATTTAAGAGTAGAGTGGTGACAACTATTATACTAAAATTGCGTCAACAGTAGTCACTGTCCCCAACTTGAAGGTCTCAGAAAACACATGCTTCGTATATAGTTCTCCAAGCATCTATTCAATCTTTCAGTTTACCATTGGATTGAGGATTATAAGTTGTAATAAGGTGCAATGCTACTCTCTAGTACTTAAAAGTGAAATTCGATACCTATAAAAAATAATGCTATGAGGTAGCTCGTTCAACTTACACATTGTCAAACAACATCTTTTCCACTTGCAAAAATGTGTAAATATGAACTAACGCAATAAAATGACCATACTTAGTAAAACGATCCACCACCACTAATATGGTATCCTTCCCAATCCGAATGAGACAATCATTCCACAAAATCCAAAATAATGTCCTTCCAAACCCCTTCAAGAATTGTCAAATATTGCAATAATTCAGGGTAAGGAACATTATCTAATTTGCAACATTGACAAACTTCACAATTGCGAGTCGTTGTCGATGCAATTCTCTTTTATTTTTCTATTAAATTTGTTTTGGTAAGTCTGTAACTGAAGCAGGTACCCAGGTAATGTTGCTTGTCACACGCTAGTGGTAACCCTTTCTCGAAGGTAACTAGATAAGATCCAACCTCCCTGGAGGCTAACTACAGTTTTTGTGGGTTCCCCATTACAAAGCTCTTAGCTGTTATTGCATCCTGTGTGATGTGCCTTTCAAGTGATTTGTACAGCTTCTTTACATCATTTCTTGGTTCAACTTGCTCGATGGTTCAATTTAATAGGGCAGTTGGCCTCTTGCGTCCAATTTAAGTGGCCATAATTTCTTGGGGGCCCTTGATTGGCACCTAGTGAAGCGTAGCCCATGAAAACCAGATATTTTTGGGGCTCGGGAGGAAACCCGATTTGACGTCAATGGACCATAGCTTTGACATTTTAGCATTGCAGAATAGTGTCGGGAGCTAGAAAGTTTTGGTCCGGAGGGGCGAGGAACCAAATGGCCAGTATACGACTATTTGCATTTTTATTATTTTTTCTACTCACCAATAATAAATAATCAATATAACTATTGGGAACAAAACGCGGAGAAGTTTGCTGTTTTTTACGCTTTGACTGAAAAGTTAGTTAAATTAGTCGTTACATATGTTTTATATGCTAAGTGATACAAATGAACGACGGACAAATCGAATTGGTGAAATAAGGTAAAGCCTCAAATGACTGATTAAGCGATAACCAAGGTTTTAAAAAACGCGAATTGTCTCTTGTATCGTCCCGTTTTTCTAAAAAAAACGTCCACATTGCAAATCACCCAAATTTTGGTCAGACTGAGCGGTTCGCCTAGAAAATTTGGTCTGACCGGTTGGTTCAACTAGAAAATATTTATTTTTTAAATAGTTTTATCTTCGATTCGAGATTACCCATTTGTATGGATACCTTATTTGGTATTTCTATAAAAATGGTATATTTATATATTATTATTAGTTTCTTACACAAATTATTTACTTATATACTTATATATATTTCAAAAAATACAAAAAATAGAAGAAAAAAAGTTCAGTCCGACTAACAGTCGGATCGGTCAACCTGAGATCAGACCCAATTTCGAGTAGACCTCCAGGTCGTTTTTAAAACCCTGGCCATAACATGCCACGTACTTGCTCTCTATGGAACATGTTCTCGCTGATCAGCCACCTCCACCTTTGAGTCGGTCCCGTCCGGTTGAAGTGTCCCCAGTCATGACATTATTGGTGCAATTGGCCTAACAGAATTTGAACTAAAGTGGATTCAAATATTATTTTAATCCGGAGCAATGAACCTGCATTTATTTTATTCAAATTAACAAATATCTAAAAATAATCTTTTCCAATTAATATTTAATAATTAACGAATATCTGAAAAAAATAACAATAGCTTGCCATTTTCGGCTACTAGATTAAGATATATGCAAAACGCCATAACCGCCCTTCACCACTCACTCTCTTCCTCTCCTTTCTCTCTTCCACTTTTATCTCCCGCTAAAATAACCGTCAGCGTCCCTTCAAAAAGTAACCGCCGCCCCCCTACCCATGGGCAGCTGCTACGCCCTACCGTTCCCGGGGAGCGAGACCTGCCGCCTCCTGCTCCCCGACCCGGCATCATCCTTCCGGCCACGCGCCCTCGCGTCTATCCGGCTCCGGTCCAGCTCGTTCAGGGTCCGGGCCACGGCCGCGGTGGAGGAGCGGGAGCCGGCGGTGAGCTTCTACGAACTGCTGGGGATACCGGAGTCGGGTGGCCTGCCGGAGATAAAGCAGGCGTACAAGCAGCTGGCCAGGAAGTACCATCCGGACGTTTGCCCTGACCCGCACCGGGTCGAGGAGTACACCCGGACGTTCATCCTGGTCCAGGAGGCCTACGAGACGCTATCGGATCCCTGCAGAAGGGCGGTGTACGATCGCCACGTGTCCAGGGGCATCCACCACGCCTTCTCCGCTAGGAGGCGCTACTGCCAGCCCCATTCCTCCTCGGTACTTCCTTCTTCTTCGACTAGCCGTCGACTTTTTTTTAAGAAAGTCTACGATTTATTTAAGAAAATTTTATTATCTAATTAGAAGCTTTTCTTGATTTTTTTTCCAACTTGTCGGTTCTCTCTATTTTTTTTTCTTTGGTAAAAAATTCACTTTATTAGCGTATGATTTCATGTTTGATGTTATTATTTTGTGGTTTCAAAATGTTTGATTAAATACTATAATTATTTTTTTGACATAAATATCCTCAAATTTAATTAATTAAAAAATTAGCTATAAATTATCCGTCAAAAAGATCTGAATTTTAAAAAAAAATCACTATGCCGCTCTTTTAATATTCTTCTTTCTTTTTAAAAAATGTTCAATTTAATTATACTTGATGGTACTTATGTTCAAAAAAATAATAATCAAGTAGTGAATTGTAGAAACCTGGTTGAACATTTTGAAACCAGGGTAGTGGAGTGTACAAACGTGTAAACATATTGTACTAAAGTGTACTTTTACTTTTTTTTTTCTTTAAGAGCGTGGTGAAGTTTGAGCGACATGGGTTTGATTGTTATCAGGATTTGGAAGATAAGGTTGAGTGGAAGAGCAGATGGCAATCTCAGGTATCGGAGCTCAAGAGAAGAAGTGTGCACAAGGATGATGCTGGGAATATGTCTTGGGCTGCCCGTATGCGTCAACAGAGGGTTAATTTGGCGGAAGAAGTTTAAGGTTTTGTTGTTTCTCTCGTCATAAAATTTCACTCTGGTGTACTTCCATTTGCCCGTCATTGCCCATTCTCAACATACCGGCTGGCTATGGACGGGTCTTGTTGAATGTGCTAACCAATAATTGTATAGCTTCTATTACCTCTTTTGAATTATTACCTCTTTTGGGTATTTTATTATTATTGTACATAAAGTTTAGAGGTTTAATTAATATACTCCTTCTAGCTAATCCAATTCGAACAGCCTTTTTTCTTGTGCCCCTTTTTACTAATGTTTGTTACTTCTTATTATCTGCAAATGTAAAGAATTGTAACTCCTTGAGACTTATGAGTATTGCTAGAAATGGAGAATGTAATGTGTGTGAATGATAATATGATATACACTTGGATTTATCTAGCTGAAAGCCCCTGCGTGATTTGATGGGCTTTAGGATATTTGATCTGGTCTATCCCGGGTTGATGATGCTACAACATCTTTGTTCGTTTGATTTGTTGTGCGGATCTTCTTTTAACTATGATCGTTTTTCTCGACTTAATTTTAGATTTAGATTTTTTGTTTAAACACACTGTCGTCTTTCTCATTCTTATCCTCTATATTGTAAGATTTTTTTTTCTCCCGTTAAGTCTTACAAGCCACTATCCAGATGCTGATATTCTACTCAAATTATTTTCCCTGTAAAGCATACTCAACCTCCTCAACGGATCTCGATAAAATTAACAAATAAGTTATAGCTGAGATAAAAACTTTTAAATTACTGACTTACTGAAGAGAAGCTTGTATTAAAAAACATAAGCATATGTAATCATTCAAACTTCTTTCACAGTTTATTCAAGAATGACAATCTTCATTTTTTTCATAAAACAAGTAAATAACAAAAATTGCATTTGATACTTACTAAAAAGGTACTTGAGTTGCATTTGAAAATGGATTCAATTTGCATTTTGTACTTTAAAAAAGTTAACACTTCAACACTATTTTTTTCAATGTCCATGTTGACATGTATGTTATTTAGATGGATGACATGTTTCTGGTAATGTGCTAGTTGTCCTTCTTTGTAAATTATTTGGTGCTAATCACACAAGTTCAAATATATAGTGTTAATTCTTCCATTTTTTAAATATAAAGTACTTACTAGATTAATTTAAGATTCAGGATATCATTGTAAATCTCGAGCTAGTACATGGTACAAAAGATGATCTATATCCCTAAGGTCATTCGACCGTCGTTTCGAACCAAGATTTGAAAATCATTTAATTTAAATAGATATCTTCTAATTAGGTGGAGCCCGCCCAGTTGGAGCTCTTAAACCCTGGCAAAGAAATAGAAAAGGAGTTAGTCCTTAAACCCTAGCCGACTCCCACTTCCTCATTTCCTCCTCTTCTCCCCCAATTTGTTAAACCCTAAAAAGAAACCTCCCCTTCTCCATTTCCCTTCATCGAAACTCAGGTATTCCTCTCTCTTCGAAAAAGTGATCTTCTTTAGGTTTCGTAGATTAAAGGGTAACCTGTTCCGAAGTTGCATCGAGTGATTATTGTGTAGGCAGTTACTTATTTTTGCCTTTTTTTCTTCTGATTTGTTTTTTTTTTGTTTGTTTTAGTAGATTATCAGTATGGCACTTTCAAGCAAGCTCGGGAGCTTCGTGAGGCAAACTTCGCTGTCGTCGATGCTGAGCCCTGTTCGGTACATGTCGTCCTCGAAGCTCTTTGTCGGAGGTAAATTATGTATGCTTGTTTGTTTCGTGTTGGTTTCGCGATGTCTTTGCAGTTGCCTTACGCCTCTTGCGGTGGTTGTAGGTCTTTCGTACGGGACTGATGACATGTCGTTGAAGGATGCCTTTTCTGAGTATGGTGATGTTGTTGAGGGTAAGAAACTTTGTTTTCGACTTTTTTGGCTTCATGATTTGTTTGCTAAAGATATCTGTACTTTGTTTTTTCAAGATATTTGTTGTTTTGATGTGCTAATTTTGTACGAGGCGTTCGCCTTTTTGTTTTAGGAAACTGGATGATTGCCGTGTCTCCACGATTGTATTAAGATGTTTCTGATTGTGAGAACCTCATGTATGTACCGCTTTGGAGTCCGATTTTGTGTTGTCTTTTATTTTCCAGCGCTGACTGCTCTTAAGATATCATGGAGTCTTGATGATTTGCTGACACATTCTTTTGATTAAGTTTTGTGGTATTTTCAGTTTGGGGTTATATGGGTTTGTAGGTTTTGTCTTTTTCATGAAATGAGATTATCCAGCCTGACATGTTTTACTTGGTCTAAAATTGTGGACATTCTGGCTCTTGTTTTCCGATTCTGTTATTCCATCTCTTAATGAGCTTCCAAAAGAATTCTTTCTATAAGCCGTGGAATCATCTTTTCATCTTGTGGTCTGTGGTTATTGCTATATTATTTCGTATGATGTCTGATACAGTTCCTGCCTTGTTCCTGTAGTGTCATGTTGGAATGACTAATAGACATAATCAGCATTTTGTAACTGATAACTGGAAGAGAATGTAATCAAGTCCCCCTTTCCTCCTCCCGCACAAGATCATGAAGTCCTCTGATTGGCTTTAAGCCGGTTTTCTTGGTTTTGATTTACAGCTAGGGTTATTAATGATAGGGAGACAGGGAGATCCAGGGGATTTGGGTTTGTCAGCTACAATGACAGTGAATCTGCAAATACTGCACGTGATTCCATGGATGGCAAGGTGAGGAGTTGAATTTCCTTGTATCTTTCAATGCTTTCGCTTTTTCCGTCATACTCAAAACATATAAATTACTATGCCAGGAGCTGCAAGGCCGGAATATCCGTGTGAGCTTTGCCAATGATAGACCCAGTGCACCAGGTGGCTTCGGTGGTAGCCCACGGGGAAGTTCATCTTACGGGAACAGAGATGAAGGCTATTAAGCTGATGTTTGCCTGCAGGAAGCGACGGTCCTTACCCGAACAAGTGCATGCTACTACTTAGTTCCCAACAAGCATTAATGGTTGAAGTTGCTTGTTCCGGTTGTCAAACTCTCCTAACTATGGCACTTATCCGAATTGTGTGGTTTTTGGAATTAGCAGCAAGTTGTCTGCATAGTTAATCCATTGTTTCTTGCTCTTTAAAATGGGATACTTAGCAAGGTTAACCATGTTCTACCGCAGGGTGTTTTTTTCTTTCTGTGTTGCTACTAAGAGCTAACCTACCTACTTATCAAGGTTATCAGAAGGCTGGTGCAATTTGATGGCAAAATAATTTGCTCTATTGAGGCCTTTGCATTTTAGGTGTCCAAGGTCGGATGCAACAGAGTTTTTTTGAGGAAAGCTTTGCAGCACATTAACGGGGCTATTTCTTTTCCCTTTATGAACAAATGGAACCTTTTTAATTTAGGATGACTCATATTTGGGATCCTTGGAGCAACTTTCAAGCAATGAATGAGCCTCTCTTTTTAATCTTAGTCGTAAATGACTTCCCCTAGAGCTCTGCTTTTCTTTTATGATGCCTGGCATAAAAGCTTTAAAGGGTCCAATTGCTGCTTTTTCAGCTATTCCAGTGGAAGATTACCATACTATGTTTCTCTTGGCAAGTACCGGTCAAGTGATAGCGGTGGTCGTAACAGAGTGGCTGTTGGTTAGCTTCGTCTTTCATGTGATAGTACTTTGATTTTGAATTAAGTCACATGATAACTAGGGATTACTCGATTTTGAATTAAGTCACATAGTGACTATGGGTTTAATTGTTATCCTATGTATAACAGTAGAAAGTAGTAGAAAAAAAGAGAGGCTTTTGGTGTGTTAAAAAAAGGGTAAATATAAGGGATTGAATTCTTCCAAGGGTATTATTGACTATGTACTGTCATGCTAGTGGTTTTTCTACGTGTAAGATGTACTGTTCCTGTGAGAAAAGATTGAATTCTTCCTAGATTGACGCTTCGATCGAACTAAATGTCACTTCGATACTTCCTAGATTGATGTTTTCCTTTGTGATGAATGATCATTTGATAAGGATGGTTAAATGGTGTGAATGCAAATGAGTGGATGGAAGATCATCATACCCCTCAATTTGCTATTTCTTGGGCCCCTTTTTGGTTTTTGATAAAGTCGGTAGTCAATAATTATTTAACTTCCTTTTTTATTTTTGTTTTGCATGCTTCCTCGAACTTGATTCGATATATTACTGAGCTGATTAAAGTTTCGCTCTTTTGACCAGTTGAGAGTTTGGATCCAATAGACTTGCTTAGGATCCTCTTTTGAACATAGAATGAGAAAGGTCTTGGAGTTATGTTGCCTCGATTACTCTCTTTTATTCAGATACAAGGACTCCAGGTGGGTCATTCTCAATTGATGGACCTTTATTATAATAGAAAGTGAGTCCGGTATATCCAACAATTACCGGATTTACTACTTCATATCGCCATTCATTGAAGACATCGAGAAACTATCACTTGCTTATAAATAGGTTCCATTAACTAAATTGCAGACTCTACATATAAAATAGTCGTCATTGCCCGACCAACTTCCAATTGTTGGATTTTCAATTAACTTCAGGTATACAAGGATTTTCTCTTGCTTTTTTAGTAAAAAAATATATCAGTATTCTCAAAAAGGGGTAACAAACTAACTACTATCTCCATCTACTCTCGTTGGTTATTTTTCGAGAATTTTCATTCAATTGTTAGATTGGTTTAGCAAACCTATTCTGTTGTTTAATGAAATCGATTTACCTTCGAAGGAAGCAATTAATCATGTACACTTTTAGAAATAATCAATTAGTCAATGTCATCATCAGTCACAAATCGAATGTCATCGGGAATTGAGACAAATCGTCGGTGACGCACAGTTATTGCATTTAAGAATATCCCTGATATATTTACACAGTATATATTATAGTACCGACAATAATAGAGAGAGAAAAAAGGACAGCATAGAAAAAGAGATGCCAGTTGGGAAATAGATCGAGGGTAAGACTTTAACGAAAATAGAATGATAGGCCACCATACGAACAGTAATTTATTATACGACAAACAAAATAATATAAAGACCGGAGAAATTGACTTTAGTTGAGATCTGGAGGTTGAAATTGACTTTAAAATAAAACCAGAATTTGGTAAGAGAATTGTATCATAATTCGAAATTTAAAGAGTTGAAATTCTGTTAGATTTTTTTTGTATTAAATCCCAAATTTTAAAGTAGTATAAGTTAATTCTTTAAAGTTTAAATGCAACTTTACTATTTTTGAAATTATTAAGGTCGTATTCTAAACACAACCTTTAAAACAAAAATTATGCAATCAAAGTTTCATCACCTTTGAACTGATAATCTCAATAGATTAAATTAACCAATATAATAAATAGTATGTGATCATTGCGAAAAAAAAGGAATGAACATAAAAAGTACAAAATGGGAGATATAAACGGAGAGAATCTTATACCATGTCATGATTGCAAATGCATTTGGTTGCCAAATTGCACATTTCATTAATCAACTCTTGCTCGAAGCTAAAAAAACAATTTGGCCCTTATGTTACACTTAAAATTCAGCAAATACCATATGATAATTAGAGTACATAAAATCTGCAAAAATAAAATTTGTGTTGACGAAGAGTATTAAAATTGGGCAAGTAGTAACTGTGATTTTCTGGCTACAATAGAAAATTAGTTCTTGTAATTGTTTCTAGTATTTGGTAGAGACATTGCATGTTGTTAGATGAGCTTTGTGTTGGAGATCTAGATTCGCAGGATAGATGAGTATCAAATCGAATTGGGGTTTCACCGAAGCTGCCCAATCCAATTTCCTGTGGGGTGGTAGAAACAGCAAGATTTTGTGCGGTTTGTGCAAGTTGGGTAAGATTTTTTGCGGTTTGGGTATTGAAACGTGCGATTTGGGTATTGAGCACCACTTCATTTAGTGCGTTTTTGGCCGGGTTCAACGAGATCTTGTGTGCGTGTTTTGAACAGATTTAGGTCGGTCGAAGTCAGGAGGTTTATAAAACTTTCGAATATAATGCTTACTTATGAATTGTGAAACTTAAAATTTTGTTATAAGATGACATTTTTCTTGATTCATTGTAATTTTGTTTTTTTATCCTATTGGTGATACTTTTGTAATAACTAATTATTGGTGACTATATTGGATATTAACAAACACCCGAATCTCAAAAATTGTTAAATTTATATAAATATTTTCCGAAAAAAGTTGTATGTAAGAAATAGGTTATTATAGCATATTGTCATTGATTTATTTATATTAGTCTTGATAAAATTATGGTTTTCTTTTAAGTCAAACTTTGGAGCATATATAACTTTATAATCTATTTCAACATTGAATTTTTTTGAATAATACATAGAAAACTTGCCCTTGTTCATTTTGTTAGAAACACATCACATACCCCAAAAAAACTACATCCACTAGCTATTTATAGAGGTGGGAAAACTTTTTTTTTTTTGAACAATCATAATTTATTGCTTTTTGCTTCTAAGTAGTACTTACTCCAGATTTTTTTTTTGCCAATTCTTGGACAAAATTGCATGAAAATATGCGGGTTTACACAATTTTTGTACAAAAGAAAATCACATATATTTGTGTGAACCCTAAAAATAAAAATAAAAATAAAATTTCTCTTTTGCGTGAATGCAAATTTTCCAATCCCACAAGAAAAACACTCTTGAAATATGGTTAATCAACAATCAAGTGGCTGCCACACCTTTCTTTGGTAGGACCCACCTCAATTATTACAACTTGCTTGCAAAATTACATCAGATCTACCCACGACAAAAATTAATCCTCTATAATAATTACCCTCATCATCCACTTGCATTTAAATTAATTTAATTTAATTCACACTTGTAATGTATATCATCCAATCTCCTATGCACCGCTATCTCCATACACATGCTACGCAGTTCCATTTTGCACACGCGGTAAATGATAGCGGTAATAAAGTGGGGCCCGGACAAAACACCAACCATGTGTCGACCGCTATGCTGTCTTGTCTTGTCCGTACAATTCTTCCCGGCGTTTGTACGTGCGAAATTAATATTTAGTCCTCGCCGGCGTCGTGAACGGTCCTTCCCTTCTTGACCTTGGACTCGATCCCGTAGTAACCAACGTACCACTTGACGAACTTCCGGAGGCCGGTGGCAAGGTCGGTGGAGGGCTTGTAAGCAAAGTCCTTGTAGGCGAGAGTGACGTTAGCGTGGGTGAAGGGTACGTCGCCGTTTCGGGGCATCGTGATCACGTGCTTCTTCGCCTTCACTTGGAGGATCCCCTCGAGAATGGAGACGAGGCGTCCGACGGGGACGGGGGCCGTGTTCCCGAGGTTGTACACTCGGAGTTGGGCCGGCCCCCGTTTCTTCCCGCCGGAGCCGGTGCTCTTCTCGGCCGTGTCCACAGCCCCCACGCACCCCTTCACGATGTCGTCGATGTAGGTGAAGTCACGCGCCACCTCGCCGCCGTCTTGTGTCTTGTAGAGGTCGATGGGCTTCCCCTGGTAACATCAACACGAGGAAGTTTAGTGGCAGTCCAACAAATTTAAGGTTTTATGCAATTAAGGACAGATAGGACCCAACTAAAAATTACTTTAAAGTTAGGATTTAAAAATCATTTTAAAGATTTTTTTTTCAAAATTATTAAAATTAATTTTTTTATCAATAAATATTTAAAAATAAAATTTCAACTTATAGTTTTATTTAAATATTAAGAATAATTGATATAATTTTTACCATACAATGACAATCATAAAAACTATTAAAACATATAAATAATTATGTAAATTTATAAACTAACAAATTTACAAAAAAATAGTATCTTAATTTTGTTAATGCATAAACATACATAAAATATTTTTTTATAATTGATTTAACATTGAAATTTTCTAAAAGTAATTAGTTATAATAAAATTATTAAATTTTAACTAACTTCAAATAGAACCATAATTTTTTATTAGTTTAAAGAGATTAATATCTTAAAAAATATTCAACAATAAAGGCAAAATTACACACCTGGAGGATGTCCTTGGTGAAGAAGAAATAGGCCATATCAGGGCGGCCCCATGGTCCATACACAGTGAAGAACCGGAGCCCGGTGATGGACAGCCCGTATATATGATTGTAAGTGTGGGCGATCTCCTCGCCGGCCTTCTTGGTGGCAGCGTAGAGGCTGGCGGGCCGGTCAGTCCGGTGAGACTCCGAGAAGGGAACCTCCGTGTTGAGCCCGTAGACGGAGCTGGACGAGGCCCACACGACGCTAGGCTGGGGGTTGGCGGCCTTGGCCACCTCGAGGAGGTTCACGAACCCGGCGATGTTGGACGCCACGTAGGACTGCGGGTTCTTCATCGCGTACCGGACTCCGGCCTGCGCCGCCAGGTGGAGCACGTGCGTGAACGGAACGACGTCGAAGAGCTTGGTGAGGAGAGCCGCGTTGTTTATGTCCCCCTCCACGATGAACACCTATATTTTTGCGGGAACCTTGTTAAAATGTTGGCTAAAGTTGTTTTTAAAAATAAATATTTATACCAAAATTAAGATTTTTTACGATAAATATACCTGGTGGCGAGAGAGGAGGGCCTGCCTGTCCCGCTTCAACGAAGGATCGTAGTAGTCGTTGAAGTTGTCGAGTCCCAATACTCCATCGCCCCGTTTCTTCAGGGCGAGGGAGCAGTGGGACCCGACAAAACCTCCCGCGCCAGTGACCAAGATGGAAAATCCGTTGGGACGGCGCGGGGTAGCCGAGTGTCGGACCTGCTTCTCCCAAGCGTTCCCGCCCGAGTTGAAGAGCGCAGAGGAGAGGAAGGCGGCCCTGTGGTGGAGACGGAAGTGGTCGCCGGATTCGGAGACCGGGGGGGAGTTGAGGACGAAGAAGAGGACGAGGAGGAGGGCGATGAGGAGGGTGGCTCGGAAGAGGAGCTTGGAGGAGGCGCTGAGGAGCTTGGTGGTGTTTATACGGCGAATGTAGCTGTTGTACCTCTCCAGCTTTATCGTCTTGCTCGTGTCCGGTGGGGATGGAGCCATTATTACTTCGGATCACGAGCTGTGGAGAATGTGAAGTTACTATTGGCCGCTGGAGAGAACTAACTAGATCACTTCATTTTGGGTACTTTATTCTTTATTAGTTCTCTCTATGGGTCAGATATTCTACTTGTAACAGGTTAACGAATTAGATATAACCCTAAAAATGGGCAGAAAGTTAGATTTTTATTTTGGAAATATATCTAAGTTTTTACCAATCTTAGAGCAAAATACCAATAATTTGCCCCCGCTGCTATTTTTGTTGTTGCGAATCTCTATGTTCAGATTTGAACATGGTGTGACTATTTTTAGTTGAATTTTTTTATATAAAATTTAATTACAATATCTTATTAAATGAATCTATTTTTTTATATCGATTATAAGTATTCACTTTATTATGCAAATGAAAGAAGGGAAAGGAGTGGAGGAGGTTATGATGTATAAGGTGAGAATTGAGATGGGTTAACGTGGAGCATTGTCTTGCTCGTGGACGTCAAGTCCATATAAAAATTGTTATTATTATAAAGTAAGTACTCTATGATATTGAGGGAATTACATAATTCCTTATGATGCAATGACTTTATTCGAAGGTAAGTACTCTATGATGTCAAGTCCACAATTCTTTATTAAGGGGAAGGATTTTAAGTCATGCTTAACGTTGTTCAATGTCAGCAAATTAAGAATTCTTCATTAGTTAGTATATTTAAATAATATTTTGAGTAATATTTTATAGATTCTATAATTGAAGTTAACATATTGTGGCTAGGGATATAAACAACAAATGCAAATAAATGAAGCGCCAATTTCGTTAACTTAATATTGGTGAGTTTAAGGAGTGAGTCAGAGAGTGCCAGCTATGTTTGGGCTGTTGAGATACTCGGGACCTACCATGTGCTTTCAGGTGTGGGAACACTCTGTCATCTTACAATATATTTCTATTTAATTCTTGCTAGTGAACAAATTTTGAATACTCAAGTTTGAATTTTTACGATTTTTTCGACAAAAATGAACACAAATTCAATTTCGTTCATATTCAATCCTAAAATGGTCACCGGTTTGTTTACGATAGAATACAAGGTGGTCACTGTTGAAAACTATGGATCTATTAGTTTAGCTAACTCTATTGTATTGGTTAGAAAAATTTAACACAATCTAATATTTAATTTTTGCTCAAACTTAAAATATTTGATCAAGTAAATATCCAAATTTATGTATTAGTAACCTAATTGTTCAGTTCGTACAAGGAGTTCATACTTCAACTTAAGAGTAAAAGAGAAACGGACAAATAACGCGGTTTGTTTCTTCATTGAATTTTTGTCAGCAGGGGGATGCTTCCAGAAGGCTGTATATATATATATATATATATATTACTTGTATTCAGATAATCTAGTCGGTGCAACAAAAATTATGGTACAAAATTTTACATTGTACGAAAATTCGTTACCTGATTAAGTTAATATAATATCCTAATAATTGATACATGTTATTTGTCTTAATATTTTAATCAAATTTGACATAAGGCGTTTTACTCGTAAAATTACACAAATCACTCGAGTTTAATTTTGTCACCTATCAAATGTCTTACCCAATAAAATTGTAATTGGGCTCTGTCCAAGTCTCAAAACTTGATCGACTCGGCTCTAATACCCAGAGCCAAAATTTTTTGCAGTGGGAGTAACACATAAATATTTAATTATTTTAATATTTAAATTTAATTTATAGATTAATTAACATTTTAGTAAGATCAATTTTTTTATTTTAATAAATACATACACTAGAATATATATTAAATTATCAAGTAAATAAAAAAATCAGGTGGAGTCAATTGACCCCTCCCTCCGTCTCTGCTCGACTCTTCTAATGTGGGTACAAGATGGAAGGCGAGGATAGGCCCCACGCAGCCGGCTTTCGGGCTCGTAGGGATTGCAGACATCCCACGGATTCTAGGTAGACCAGTTGACTAACTAAAGATGTCAGTTGGCTAGACTGAATCTTGATACGAAGGAACATTAAAGAAAAAGTGGAATTATATGTCTTTCAAGATAGAGGGACAAATTAGCATATTTTCTGAAGCTGCGAAGACTATACTGTATTTTATTATGAAAGGAACGAAAGGAGACGCGTCTGTGTTCCATAATATTTTTGTTTTTTTGTTGTTGAACTATATTTTTACTATTTTTGCGATTTGACACGTAATTTTAAATTCTACGCTATCTAATAGGTACGATGGTTTAAGTAATGATACTAGCGGCTATCACTCATTGTTGTTAAAATTACGTGGTAGCCTTTAACCTAATATTTTTGCAATAATTGAAGTTGGCCGACGTGGGACTGTTTGTTGCCGACAATATTTTTTTGTAGGGCTGTCCTACGCCGTTTTTGTGGAGGCTTGTGGCTATATATTGTGGACCGACAAATGGTGTTTTTCCAAGCTAACTGGATTGGGTTAAACGGGCATGATATCTCTCGTATGGTTTAGGGCATTATTTACCTAGCTATGACCAAAATGTTACCTTAAACGGCAATATCATTGTCTCTAGTTTTGTATCACTTATTTCGGATGGCCAAAGTAAACCTTGTATTGCATAAATTATCCTAATCCTAGTCGTCCAAATTTTTGAAATTTAGATCCAGTTATTCAACAAAAGTATTCCTTGTATTGGTATCTGGTAAGAGAGGCAAACAGGTGTTTTTGAGTACCATTATGTTACATTTTAAGTGGCTGACACGTCTCATTAGCAAAACGTCACATACGAATAAAATGTGTACAAAGATGCAAGAATTTTTCTCTGGAAAAAAAAAATACAAGTATGCCGACGTTTGTCAAACTTTTCTTTACGGGGATTCACTATTTAGAATCACCCCCTACTTCTTTAATATTATTTACTTACAATTTCGTCGTGGACTTTTGTTCCGAATTGTATTTGCACGCTATGAACAAGTACTCAGATTTTTCTTACAGAATCCGTAACAAGTAATTAGCGATGGTGACGTGAAAGCCAATAAGAGATTGCGTTCCAGAACGTGTATATTAAAGAACTTATTCAGTTCTATGTTTGCTCTGGATGGTACAATATTCTTTTGTACCACTTTGTATCAAAGTCTCTTGAGCCGAGAATTGTTTAATTTAAGTTTGAATATAATATAATATTTTGAAGGTTATAAATTCTCTTATTAAAATAGAACATGTACGCTAATCTAATCTAATTGTTTACTGGATAATTCCTCTACTTGAGAAAAAAAATGTACTGCACCATTCCCAATTGGGTCAAAATAATTTGTGATGAATAATTCTGGAGCAAACAACAATCTCCGTAAATGTTGAACATGCAGCTGCATGGGAAGAGTATAGTCCATAGAGCCGCCTGCGAGCCAGCTTCAAAAGCTTCAAAGCAATCTTGTACTGCACACAGACGTTTGAAGGAACATCCTCGCTACCTTCTGCAACAAATGCAGGGCTTTTTTCTACTCTAGCCAAAAAGATGAATCAAAGTCTTGGCCCGTCTCTGCATCACAGGAAAACAAATTGGAGTTTTATTAGGAATCAAACTATGAAAGTGGCCGTTGTAACTACAACGGCTAGAATTAGCATAATTGATTAAACAATTTTCCCCCTAAACTCATGTATAAAAGTTTTAAAGTCTCATCAACAAAATCACAATTGAGATCATTTAATACGAACACTCACAAAAACCTTCATGGTATCAAACTAAATGGCTGAGAATCCAATCTTTAATTCTACTATTATAAGAATTTACATATCTTAGTCAAAATCTTAAGACAATGAGTAGATGAAACTAACATACTTTAAATCACCTCACCACACTCGCAACTAAGTGGTAATCTCAATACACCCCCTGAAACGAAGCCCATCTTATCGAGCTGAAATTTGCACTAGTTTTTTTCACGTAGGCAACGTGCCATGACATGGGGGAGATCAATGGGCCATAGGTCTCACATGAACAATTGACTCTGATACCAAATAATAATTTCATATCCTAACCAAAACTTTACGACAATGAATAAATGGATCTTCAACACTTATAAACAAGCCCACCACACTCCCAACTAGTGAGTGATGTGATAATCCCAACAACTACGACAAAGTAGACTAAACACCACCAGAAAATTTATCACCCTTGAGAGTGATTCAAGCATAATCCTCATAATTGTACCCATGCCCCTTATAGACATAATAATTATCTATCATGAGAAAGAGCTACAAGTATGGCCTAAGATACTAAGAGTATGCTACGGCTACATCACCGACACAATCCCATCTCCAATTGATAGAGACAGTGAAAATTTTGAGAAAAAACTATGACATCCTAAACTCTCATCATCTTCAGATCAATGATGTGTTTGTTTTCTCAAACTTATCGAAAACAAACACATCATAGAACTATGATATTGTCAAGGAGATGTATGGACAAAAAAAAACCTTCATTAGAGTCTCTTTTGCTGAGCAACTTGGAAAGATGAAGAGCATATGGGACAAGGTTGCCATTTATAGGCTACCAACTTTTGATCTTGTAACTATTCATAAAAGAGCTGAACAATAAAAGACCTTTGACCTGTTTGTCTCTATCAAACTTGAGTTCGAATGAATGACAAGTCGAATATTGATGGGGCATGAGCTACCACCACTCAGTTCTAAACATCCAGCAAGAATAAACAAGAAAAAAAATCATGATGGCATCAAAGGCAAGAGGACCACATTGATGCATAACGAAAGCTCTCATGTTATGTGACATCAACAACTAAGCTTGCATAGCGAGTAGCCTCAGCAAGGAACAAAATTCAGATGCAACACCAACTCTGTTGATCTTACTATCAAACAGGTGTTGCAAAAGCTAAATAGGCATCCCACCATGATGTAGGCCACCAACAATTGCCCTACTTAAGCTAAGAAAAACTCAAACACCTCCCAACTACAATATGAAAAGGAAATTAGTAAGGAATATATTGTTACTTTTAATGCATTTATGATTAATCTAAGAAGGTGGGTTAGTTAATTCAGATGTTATTCACCATATGATTTTTTATGAAGCTTATCTAATTGATTTAATTAAAGACAATTCTACTCATAATGTCTTCACTAATGGTGATAAGCTAGATAAATACCTATAATAGGACTAGGAAAAATCTTCTGCAAAAGCAAACTAAATCACAAGTAATTAATTATCTAACAACAAAATTACTATCAATTAGTGAAATCACTCCTAAACTAAGGTGTATGGTAAATTTTGACTCTTGATCATATTTAATTTCAAGACATGAAAACAAAAAAAATGATTGGTAGAGAAAGAAGAACAATGAACTATACGTGATTGATGATAAGATAGCTAGAACTGTTTTGAATGCATCCACTCAAAGGAAAACTAAGTTGCATCGAGTGCATCACACAAGCAATCCAAAAACTTCTCAAGTCAGGCCACCCATCAAATTTGATTGTAATATAGGGTTTCCATCTCAAATAGTGCTGCATAGCAACGAGTCTTTAAAATATTTTATTGGTATAACAAATAGCGAGACCGTTATTGCAAAGACTAAAAATCAACGTACAAAGTAAACATAAATATTCAAAAATAGAAAAAATAAAATTAAAGAGACTATCATACTTAATAATAATCAACTTTGTCAAAATTAAAAAGACCATCATAATTATAATTATAATCCAAAGGCAACGTTAGATGAATTTTCCCAACGATGTCGGAATGTCAAGTTACCCAGCGTCGTCGGAGGAGTTGTTATGGCAAGTTACAAAGCACTGACTGCTCAATGAGGTGCAGAAAAATTAGGGCGTTCACTTGATTTTTGTCACTTAATGAGGTGCGAAATTACCAATATGCGCTCAATAAATTTAAAAACATTTAAACAATTAAGACATTGGAATTTTCCATATAATCATGACTCATGAGAACGACTACTCAACTATTACATGCCCCCTAACATGGTAATGACACAAAATACTTGAATATTTATGTAACGCCCTATCACTTGACTGACTTTTTCTCTATAGATCAACATGAGTCTTTTCTAACTTTATTTGTCATCACTCACGCCCATGTAATTAAAGGAAATGTAATTACTCAGAAAATAAAAAAAAATAACATGCAGTGCTAAAACAGAATATCGACTTATGGCATTAACTAGTTGTGAATTACTTTGACTCAAACATCTAGTTAATGAATTAAGCTTCACTCAAGATGCTATGATGATGTTTGTGATAATCAATCAACAACACACACAGCTACTAATTCAGTCTATCAAGAAAGAACAAAACATGCTAAAGAACTTGTAGCTTAACGACACTATTATAAATTTCAAGAAAGTCTAGAATTCAAACCCTGGCATGGTGTAAAATTTTACTTTTAGAAAAAATGAAAGAAACAAACATAGTAAAATAGACTGTCATTTTGTAAGAGACAAGATTCAACGCAAACAAATTGCTACACCTTTTATTTGCAACAAATAGCAAATAACAAACTGCTGACATATTCCGTAAGGCAGATCCTATTAATTATAAATATCTCTTTAGCAAGTTGGGTTTGCTTAATCTCTACCAGTTCAACTTAGGGAGACTGTTGAAATATTTAATGATCAATTGCTAACTACTGTTGTTCGACCTTGCAGTTGCTAAGACAAACTTTAAAGAGCACTGGGATCAAGGTAAACACCATCACCACTGTTCATAGTTGTCTAAAGAGCAATATAGTATCAGCCTCTCTCATCTACAGATTCATCACAAAAGAAAAATCATAATGATCATGTTGATATCATACATAAAGTGGCTGAGCCTATAGCTCAAATCACTCAATAGATTGGTCCTATAAGGTAAAGGAATCATTGTAAATAGCTAATCATGAGCTATATACACTTAAGTTTCAAACTAGGAAACTAGGCGTTGCATTTGCAACGGCTAGAATTGACAGAATTGCTAAAACAATTCTTGCCTCCAACTCATGTATAAAAAAAAGCTCATCATTTAATACAAGTACTCACCAGAAAATTCACCTTCTCTGTCTATTTTGGAAGATTGAAGCGAAAAGTTTGGAGAAGTTATTTCATTTATACCAAAATTAGTATAATCATGACCCCTGCATTTGGGATAGTTCATCTCAGAAGAGTCCTTGTCATTTCCAACTTCAAATGAGCTCAACACATCAACTGTAGAAACATTTTTGGTGAAAGGAATTGTTCTACCAACTCCATTCCTCATCTCCACCTTAAGGTTGTCCCTGTCACTAGATTTGGCTGAATTACCACCAAAGATACCAGCAGAAATGCTTCTTTCAGATTCACAATAGTGGACACTGGAACCATTGAACACACCAGTCATTGCAACAGAACGATCTGCTCCAACAGGTTTTGGAATCTCCATTATGTCATAAGGTATACCAGGTGTCGAAGGTGCAATTATCTTCTGAGTGGTTGCTGCTCCACCCGAAGCTGAAAGTCTCTTTGCATAGTCTTTTATGTGCATCCCAAGGTGGCCATGGAAACTTTGTCTTTCCTTATACATTTTGTTACAAAATTGACACTCGTAGCTTCCATTCTTAGCAACCCCTTCCAAAGCCATTGACATTTCAGGTCTAGGTCCCTTTCTCTGATGGGATGAAAACAAGTGATGTAGCAAATCATCTGGCTCATCATAACTCACTGTACATTTATGACATTTGTACTTCATTCTTTTTGGGGAATGCTCGTGATCTACGCTCAACAGGATTGCTTGTTTCTTACTTGTAGCAGTCGTAGAAGCAACAGGCCTAGCTGAGTCCCAAGGACCATCATGCCAATTCTGTACGTCTTCAACCTGCAAGCCATTTTGTTAATGAAATGAACTGACAAGGGAACTTCAAAAACCAAAAACATAGCACAGAAACACTTACATTCCCACTTTGTAACTTGGTATACAATTCATTGCTACGACTAGGATGATGAGAGTTCGAAAACCGGCTTGCATCATGCAGTCTGGAGAAAGATTCCAGATAGGATGAAGCTTTGTGATAGGATGCAAACTGCTGTCCTCCAGGGCTGAATAGAGCCAATTTAACAATCTGGGTAAGAATCACTCAAGCAGAGAGGCAACGGGAACAGACAGGAATGAAACCAGTAAAGTGTCCATGCACACTATGATAATAAAGAAAATAGGAAAAAAAACATAAGCGAAAGCAGAAAAAAGGTGCAGATCTAACAGTCATGACTCATGACAGTAGCCGTAGGATATCCTGCCATCAATAATACTACAGTATGTTCGAGCCTCAGGCAACCTTACTTATCTTTTCAATATAGCGCAGAGAAACTTTTTTATTCACAATTTTTTATGCGTAGGGAAATTCATTCAATTCATTAACAAAAGAAGTACGAAATCAATCTTTTTATTTCTATATTTCCATACATAACCAAAAAAGGGAAAAAAAATCTTCAAGAGTCTCGGCCCTAGAAGAGCATGGAAAATACCACCAAACCCCGATATTGCAGAGGAATTAAATGATGTACGCCCGAGACTATGGAAAGGTGACTAGAACTTCCCCGTAAAAGCAAGTGATGCAACTGCATCATGCACAGAATTAAGAACTCTGCGCCAAATCTTTAAAATAGAGAAAATCACCTTAACAAGACCGAAGAACCAAAACAAAATGGCCATATCACAAGTCTATAAAAATGCCCCTGCAAACTGAATAACAACAGCTAGTATAAATGAAGCAGCACTTCAACAAATTCCTACCAAACTTCAACAACGGCAGAATTCAAAGCCAGACCTTTCTAGAACAAATGTACCAACTCTAACATCCTTCTTTGCACATTCCAATTCTCCGCTACAAATACGCAAAAAAAAAAAAAAGAAATGAAGAGAAAGGGTAAACCTTATGTAACAAGAACAAGACAGCCAGAAGAAGGAAACCCTCTTCATGAGGCAAAGCTTGATCCTCCACCCACTAGGCAGCCAATCCCCGAGCCTAGCGGCATCCACAACCTTCCTCTTCCTCTTCTCGCTAGCCCATTCCCCTCCCACCCCTTCCAGAAACTCCACCAGCTCGGTCTCCGTACACATTCCATAGGTCCTTCTCTTCAACTCTACCAGGTACGGGTCCTCACAATTCCCATTCTCACCTAAATTACTCTCCGAAACCTCATCTCTAACCTTGGGGGGCCTCCCCCGTCTCTTGGCGATCACGACGCTTTGCAGCTCCTCGTCGCTAGAAGGGCGCAACTGCCGGTATTCCCGGTAGACATCAGGGACTGGAAGGGCAGTTCCGTAATTATCTCTAATTTCTCCGCCGCGAGTTTCGGCGTCCTCGGTAGCGGGGTAGCCTAAACCGCCAAGGTCAGTACCGTAATTACATCCAACTTGTCCATCGCAGAACAGGGACGCGAGGAGGGACACAACCTCGGAGTTTCCCTCGTCGAGGGGCTGATTGAGAACCCTTGGCGGCGGTAGAAACGCCGCGCGGGGCGGAGCGAGGCGGAGGCGGGAGAAGGTTTGGCGGCGACTACCGGCGGACTCGTTGAACACGGACTTGTCGATAGTAGGGGTCGGGCGCGGGACGGCGTCGGTTTGCGGGGAGTCGGAGAGGGCGAGGAGATCAGTTTGGGAGAGGAGGCGTAGGTCTATTAGAGGGAGGGAGTTCCGGTGGAGGTGGCGGTTATTGTTTCTCGCCGTTGCGTCCATTTAGTGTTTCTGTTTTACTTTAAAAAAAAAATTTTGGACGGAAAGAGAGTAGACGACACGGAGATAATAGGACCCGGGAGGATGATTAGGCTGTCCGCAGCGTGCAGGGACGAGTCTCTGACGTGTGCATTATTTATCATTTTTTATTTTCTAAGAAAAGTTTTAAAAAATTATTTGTTCTACTTTGTACTATTTTCTTCAAATAATTTTTAATTTGTTACAAATTTTATATATTATTTTGTAACCAATAATCCAATTTATGTAATTTATTTTTTTTCAATTTATTTGTCCAAAAATTATTTTAAATTGTATAAATAAATGTCAATCTCATTTTATTATTTCTCATCACTCCACGAACGCTCTCTCATTTTTCTATAATCCTCTCATCTCATTTATATTTTTATAATATATATTTTAATTAATTTAGTCAATGAAATAATTCTAACTTATTTCATCATATACTTTGAAATGACGATTATTTGGGTTCTAATTCTTCATTTTTCTCATAGTTTAGTCAAAAGTTTCCACAAATTCTATATTACCACCAAAATTTACTCTCACAACATGTTATCAGCCAGAATCGTAAAGGTGAAGTAACAAAATCCTCGAAATGCTATTCGATAATATCTTAAAACAGATATCATACTTTTTTTACATAATTATACGAATTTAAGCGTTTTACTGGTCCGAAGCACAAATATTTACTGAATATTAGCACTATATTTTCATGGTTCAAATTCTTACCTGTCACAAAATCGTCAACGTTACGCTAAACACGAACCTTTAACCTTCCATGTTATATTGAATCCAATCACAATTTCTCTTTTCTGTCTAAAATAATTGTATTTTATTATCTTGTTTTGACTAAATCAAAATCTCTTAGTAGTACAATTGCATTAAAAATTTGGATCATTAAAATATACTTACCACTTTTTAATTTCGAAAAGACAGAAAAATAATTAATTCGTTCCGCACCAAAATTAAAACATTTTGAACTCTCCTAAGTCCGAACCACTCGCCTACAAATTACAAGTAACTACATATATATTTTCGCTTTGCTTTATTCCATTTCGCGTGATTTGTGAAGCGTCTTTTGCCCTAAGGAGGTTACGCGGGGGACGGTTACCGAGCAGATTCTTAGTGAGTGAGTGAGTGAGCTCGGTTGTTGCATTGGCGTATGGAAAAAAAGAAAACTAGGATTGGGCTTATACTTGATATAATATAATTCATTTCGAATTTCACAGCCTCAAAGAGTCCAAAATAGGGTGGATAAGGCCTGGACGGACAAGTTTGGGCTTTTCTGCATTGGCGATCACCATTTACCTAACCCTAAATATTTAGTGTTCTAGTTCTAGAAGCCCAAAGCCAAGCCTCCACTCTCCAGGAAGAAGAAAAATAAAGACGAGAGAGAGAGAGAGAGAGAGAGAGAGAGATACACACACAACAGGAAGGAAGAAGAAGAAGAAGATGAGGCTAATAACTCACAACATGCTATCTTCCAACATAAAGGGAGTGGTCAACGGCTTCCCGCTGAGGATCGAGGCGGAGAAGGTGGCCGAGAAGGAGATGGAGTTCAACGCCGACTTCCTCAGGAACATGTTCCGCAAGATCGAATGGAAGGCACTCTCCGACGCCGCGCGTGTCCTCGGGTACTCGGACCTTCCCGAGGACCCACCCGAGCAGGCCGCGCTCGATTTGGAGTTGCTAAGGAAGCTCCACCACGCGCTCCTCGAGATTGACCTCGAGGAGGGGGCCTTGGTCTGCCCAGAATCCGGGAGACGGTTCCCGGTTAGCAAGGGTATCCCCAATATGCTTCTTCACGAGGACGAGGTCTGATCCCTCTCTATCGGACATACATTAGGGTTTACGTTTGATTTTGTTTTCTGGTGGCCCCGCTCATGGACTTGGACCTTGAAATATTTGAATATTTACTAAACCGGCTGCTAAACCGGAGTCTATTCCCGAGCCTGCTAAACCAGCTGTATGAGGTCATGGTCTTACTGATGTTTAGTGCTTGGGCGTTTATGTAGTTTTTGGTGGTTGTTTGAAGGTCCCGGTCTGGGGTCTATATCTCTGTTGATACTAAGACAAATTACGCTTCGAGTATAATGAATGCTGTGTCCAGGATCACTGAATTGGGGAATTGATGATTACTGCTTTTCTAATCTTTGTACTAGCCCGTGCGACTTCTGTTCCGTAATTGCTATCGGATTCTTGATGTATTCCTCCTATTCTGACAGTATTGTTAGCTTGGAACTTGCTTGTGATTTGCAAGGATGTGGAATTGAATGAGTCTTGGGCATTTAAATTTGGTTTTTGTTTACTGAAAGGAGATTTCTTTTGCTTAATTTCCCCTGCTTCGACAGCTTTCTAGATCACCAGATGCCCCCCTTTAGCATTATCATGTCACTAACTTAGTATGGTAGTAACCATTAGGAAAAGGCTTGAACAATCAATTGAGAAGTGGTGCCTGTGCTTGATTGTCTTATTGTATCTTTTAATTACTTGGTGCTGTTACATCTTTCCAAGTTATATTTCACAACATTTATCATAATTGTTTTGATTTAATTATGCAACCAATGTTTTGTATCCTTCAATTTAATCCAGTTGCTTTGTAGCCAAATCAGATAAAATCTATTTATCCTTAACATAATTCAGATGCCAGAAAGTCATGTTAATATACTTCTTCAAGTCTTGCTCTAATAATGGATATTTTAGGTTGTTATGGACTTGGATGCTTCAGCTTATCTCTCTCCAGAATTATGTATGTCATTGAATGGATATGCCCTAGTTTTTTTGTGCGTCTTTTAGGAACCTAGGTCAATTCTTTTGGTCTGTTAGATAGTAACACTAAGCATTTTCGCCCATTTTCTCGTCTTGGCTTGTTGTGTTTTTGTTCCTGTTGTTACTTGGCTATTGCTTGGTAAGCACCATCTTTGGCATTGGCAAACCTGGTTACTTGCGAATGCTGCATATATTAGAAGGTTGTGAGGCAGTTGACCCACCAAGGCCATGATTCGAAGTACGCTCGCGTCCATACTAACTGTTTTCATCAAACAGATTTTGGTCTCGTGATGATGCGGCATGTAGATTGTTAAACAAATAACCCTTGACATTTGTTGATCAAAATCCAGAATTAATAAGCAACGTATGTTACCTCTTTTCAGAGTCTAAGGAATGGAGTTTCTTGGATCATTAGACAGGCGTCAATCATCTTTCGTATATATATCAAGAACATTTTGGACAAAACCATCTTGAATATTGTCATTAACTAGTCAGGCCTAAGAAGCTAGCCATCATATAATATCATCACCATTAGAAACAACGGCCTGATTAATTGACCTAGATACCACACACTTGAGCTGGGCAGAACGGCATTCCTCCTCGCGTTTTGAGAACTCCAGGTCTACCTAGCCATTGCGAGTTGATGTATTGGTAGTAACTTTGTAGAACTTCTCAGGGTCTAGAATGAGAAGCCAAGATCATAGAATGAACACCGAGCAGGGATATCTTCATTTCAGGGTCTAGCTTAATATGAATGCCAAGGGACTTGTAGAACTTCTCAATGGAACCCAAATTGCTAAGAGGCAATCCACACGCCATCTCGCTCATGCCTTTCAGGATAGCGAGGTCCTTCCCACCATGTTTATTGAGGAAAGATTTATAAGATGCTGGCAAACTGACTTGCTTCAACATATAAGCTGACTTGCAATGCACTAACGACTCCCATGTAATCGACAAAACATACGAGAGAGACTGAAAAAACTAGCTTTCGGTTGATATACACACAAAATTTGAGAAGAGAAGAGCCACATAAGGAAAACGTCCTCGTGCTTCCAATTGGGAGGTTTACAATATTTCCCAAATCGCTTGCTTTTAGTCCCACACCGAGAAGCCAAAACTATGGCTCAAATGGAACGTGAAATTATGGAGGGCAACATTTTTGTCCTCGAAACGAGTCACAAGATGTAGAGAGGTGGAATTTCTAAAAGAACACAAATGAATGAAAAAGGAGGTTATTCAGTTCTCGCCAACCCTCCAACTTTAGTGAACGAAAGATTGATAATGTCACGTCCAATTGGTATAGATGTTGCAAAAAAAGAGAGCATCAAAATGAAATGAACTAGCAAATGCAGACGATGATATGTTTCTTTATGCATCTAAAAGAATTGAGAATCCCCCGCATAAATGCGATTGCTAATGCACAAGAGATGTTAACCCCTGAAAAAGAAAATGAGAAAGGTAAAGATCGACGAGCAACAAAAACTAAAGCAAAAAAATTACAGACGAATATATCGTTGTTGAAATCATTGGTTGCTTGAGAGCAAAATTTATCTCCTGAAGAGGAAGATATTAAATGTTTGCTAATATTGCAACTGTATAAAAAATAAATAGTTCATTTTTGTAGTTGATGTATTTTTTTATTTTATTATTTAATGTGTCTAAATTTAATATAAATTTTTATTTCATAATTATATTTTTGTTATTTCAAAATTAATCATAATTGTTCTTAGTTAATTCATATTCGAGTTTAATACATTTTATTGTCTTAAAAAAACTTCTAACATGCAAATATCTCGCCACTCCTCGGCATCTAGTAGTCTTCCACATGTTCGTGATCTCCTCATGCAAGTAGCGGTTGTGCCTTCACCAGGCAGGGCCAGCAAAGGTGTGGAAGATCCAGGTTGTGTCTCTTGTAGGTTGATCATATAACGATCCCCCTCATACTTAGCAAAAAGAAGTATCATCCAGAGGGAGGTCGATGACTAAAGAAATCTCTATAGTAACTTTGCAAAGGTGGTAGGATTGACTCTTCTGCATCAGACAAAGATCGAGGCCCCCACTTCCTTAGAAAGACAATCAATCATACATAATGTTCTCGTTTTTCAGCCTGCCAGTTACTTCAGAGCTTCTCGTAGACGAAGTTGTAGGTTCGGCTTCGATCTCAATCAAGGGAAAAACATCGAGACAATTAATTATTGTCGTAAGTCCTGTGTCAATGGACTAGCTAGCATAGGATCAACATTCTTGAATGTCATGACCTGAGATTTCGAGAGACCGTATCTTTTTGTCCTAAGCTCCTACTAAAAGAGTCCGTGATTTTTAGTGGTACAAAGAGTTTATGATTTAACGAAAATTCATAATTCAATTTCTAACAAGATTAATCAATCTATGTATATTTATCTTTAAAGAAAATTCACGATGACACGTCCATTGAGACTTTCACATAAGTATAAACTCATTAACAAACATGATCACAAATTCACAATAAAGCGGAGAGGTATTTGTCGCCCTTGGACCACCAAATGCTCGATGTTCAATGCAGAATATAAGAGAGGAAAAAAGGAGACCGGATCCCCGGCCGATATGGAAAATGAAACGGTTCTTCTTTTAGTCGTTTTAATAGGATATGGTTTCATCTTCAATATGTACGGTAAAATAATTCAAAGATATATACTAAATAATGAACCACCTTGCATAATGATAAGATAAATATAACCACCATTTACATAATTACATTAATTAATTGATGGAGCCACGTACCATATGAATTTGTTCCTAATACACATTGTTCCAAACACGCTCAAAATCTTTTAAGTAACTTAAGTATTAATTAATTAGATGGTAGGTACTCTTGATCAAAAAAAATTAGATGGTAGGTACTCGTGGCCTTGTAGCCTAGTAATATTGAGATGTGTTGAGTTGGTGGAGATCCAAAGTTCAAACTTGCTTTTAAGCATATATTCTAATAGAATAGAATTAGAATAGGATCTAAAAAAATATACGATAGTAGGAATGCAAATAGTACAAAATGATAATAATAATAATAATAATTAAAAAGGGTTAGAAACATAACCAGAGTTTGGTTTAGCACCGGCGGCCAACTTAGGGTTATATCCGGAGGAGGGTGAGTGGAAACTTGGGCTTTGCTTTGATGATGATGTTTCAGTGTATGTGTGGATGGGAGAAGCTTCAGTCCACTTGCTGCTTCCTCCTCTCTCCTTCTCTCCCCTCTCCTCCTCGCTTAACCACGCTCAGCTTCTCCTCCTCCTCCTCAATGGACACCACTAATAACCACCCAACTCCTAAATTGACCTGTCGTTCCTCCTCTCGCGGCCCTCCTCCTCCTCCTCCTCCCAGGTTCCTATCTTTTTCGCCTCTTTTTCGACGTACTCAGATGGAATTCTGGTCCCTAATGGGTGCTTACTTAAGTGTGTTTGGTTGTATTTCTGATTATGTGAAATAGGAGTGGTGGGTTGTCTGTGTATGGACCGTCCGAGACGATAGTTGGCGTACTGGGAGGCGGCCAATTGGGTCGTATGCTCTGCCAGGCAGCTTCCCAGATGGCTATCAAAGTCGTGGTCTTGGACCCACTTGAGAATTGCCCCGCCAGTGCTCTTGCTCACTGGCATATGGTTGGGAGCTTCGACGATAGTGCCACCGTTCAAGAGTTTGCAAACAGGTGTCCGTGCCCGGCTCCTTCAGTTTTTTTTTTATTGCTAATGGCAGTTGTGTCTCCTAGGTGCCGAGTTTTGTCAAGTGACGAGCTTTACTCTTGTTGTTGCCGATTAGATGTGGGGTGTTAACCGTGGAAATCGAGCATGTCAATGTTGATTCTCTGGAGAAGCTTGAACAACAAGGAGTTGACTGCCAACCGAAAGCTTCTACCATCAGAATTATTCAAGCATGTGGTTATTTTCCTAGCTAAAGTTTCATATGAGTGACTTATGATTCGTCATCAGTGTTTGATTTGTAATATCTGTACAGCTGTTCTAGTTTACGTGTTATCTTTCTGTTAATATGTTCATTTTTTTTTTAATTTTGGGCCCCATACAATTTAGCATTATTTGATTTAAGCTATATGGATTTATCATTTGCAGGATAAATATCTCCAAAAAGTCCATTTTTCTCAGCATGGAATTCCCCTCGCGGAGTTTATGCAGGTAGATTGACTGTCAGTTGAAACTGTTTTATGAGTTTTCATTGTGCTTAAGTGATTTAATGTCTGATGTATCTGGGACAGATTGATGATCTAGATGCGGCTAGGAAGGCTGGTAAAATGTATGGTTATCCTCTTATGATTAAGAGTAGAAGGCTGGCATATGACGGGCGTGGAAATGCTGTTGCTAACAGTGTCGATGAGCTTTCTTCAGCTATAGCTGGTAAGGCGTGCATTCTCTAAGGTGGATGTTTGCATTCAAATCTTTTCATTTCGTTGTCTTACTTTAACAATGTAAATAATAGACCCGCTATCTCTTTTTCTTCATTTCCGAACATAAAGCGACATAATTAGGCATCGTGTGTGTGTTCTTTGGTTTTGTCAAGGATTCTTGCATGATGCCAATATTAATATTTTAATCTCTGTTCACAGCTCTTGGGGGTGTTGATCATGGACTCTATATTGAGAAGTGGGCACCATTTGTGAAGGAATTAGCTGTAATTGTGGCTAGAGGGAGAAACAATTCCGTCTTGTGCTTTGATGTCGTGGAAACTGTTCATAGGTAGGCACAACTTATGTTTTGGAGATTCAAAAGTAATTCGGAATCTACTTCCCAGGTTTAGTTTATTGTTATTGTTGAAGTGTCTATCTGAACGAAGTTCCATAAGTCTTGCAGGGACAACATATGCCATATAGTCAGAGCTCCTGCTGATGTGCCATTAAAGGTGAGGAAGCTTGCCACTGCTGTTGCTCAGAAAGCTGTCACTTCTCTCGAGGGCGCTGGTATATTTGCCGTGGAGCTTTTTTTGACAAGTGACAATCAGGTTGTAACAATATGCGTGGCCTCCTTGATTTTCCTCAACTTCATCTTCTCTGTTTATATTTGCTCTTCATTTATTGATCTTACTTGTCCGTCAATAGATATTACTGAATGAGGTTGCTCCAAGACCTCATAATAGCGGCCACCACACAATAGAGTCTTGTTATACATCACAGTATGAGCAGCATTTGCGTGCTATTATGGGGCTTCCACTAGGAGATCCATCAATGAAAACTCCGGCTGCTATCATGTACAATATCCTGGGTGAAGACGAGGTGAATTTAACTTTCTTACTCTTTTTTTCCTCGTCTACTAGACTTGATCACGATAACACTACTAGACGAGCACAAGATTACATTAAGTTCTTCATTAATCAATTTTTTTCCAGAACGCAAGTACGCAACTGTTTTAAAAATGTTAGCTATGTTGAATTGATTTTTATTTTCTTTTAGGGTGAATCGGGTCTTCGCATAGCCCATCAGCTGATTGAAAGTGCATTGAGCACTCCAGGGGCAAGTGTTCATTGGTATGATAAAGGTAAATGCACATAGTTCATATTGTCTCTTGGCCACAAAGACTGAATAGAAGAGACAACCTCCTGTCTGCAAGTCCCTCTTACTTCTCTTCCACTCTCATTGTTAAACCATGTTACAGAAATGCGAAAGCAAAGGAAGTTGGGCCACATTACTCTAGTTGGTCCTTCGATGGGGATTTTGGAAGCACGATTGCAATCAATTGTGAATCCTGGAAGCTCTTTAAGTCAGCCAGAAGGTAAATTTTGCTTCTCTAAAGACGACTTTTTGTGACAGCTTTGTATTATCCAGCATGTATGCTTATTGGAAAAAAAACGCCAACTAATTCCTGGTTCGCTAAAAAAAAGGCATTTTGTGGATTAAATCTTTAACAATTCAATTTGCCCGACTTCAAAATATGAGCTTTTACCAACATTGCATATTGTCTGCTCCTGAGATTTTTTCATTGTGTTTAAGAGAAAAAATTCAGCCTTTTAATGTTTGGAAATCAATGATGTTTGCTTCTATTTGATGTTGATTCAACTGGTTTTGATGAGTGCAGCAGCAATTCCTCGAGTTGGGATAATTATGGGTTCTGATTCGGATCTTCCTGTTATGAAGGATGCTGCAAAGATTTTAGAAAAGTTTGGTGTACCTTATGAGGTGATTGACCAATACTGCTCATTTGGAATAAATTTGTGTTTTTGATATATCACATCAACTGATGGTTACTTTGACTCCCACAGGTTAGAATAGTATCTGCTCACCGTACTCCTGAAATGATGTATTCTTACGCTTCAGATGCACGAGGCAGAGGCATTCAAGTAATCATCGCTGGTGCCGGTGGCGCAGCTCATTTGCCAGGCTAGTTGTGTCAAATTCCGCTCTCCAATTAATTTCCTTTTGACATCTGCCATCGTTCAATCAGGGCTCACACGTCTCTCATTTTATTACGGCAGGTATGGTAGCGTCGCTAACTCCATTACCTGTTATCGGCGTTCCCGTGCGTTCTTCTTCACTCGATGGCATGGATTCACTCTTATCAATTGCACAGGTATATATACGCCTTGTTTTTAACTCGTATCATCTTCTTATGAGTCCTAAATTTGTTCTTCGTTTGCCATGATGCAGATGCCAAGGGGTGTCCCTGTTGCAACAGTTGCAATCAACAACGCCACAAATGCCGGTCTCCTTGCAGTGAGGATACTCGGGGTTGGCGATGCTGATCTATTGGAAAAGTGAGCAGAACTCACTGAACCCGGCACTAAAATTCCGGATAGCCTGCAACTAACTGATGTTGTTATGATGCAGAATGAGCCAGTATAAAGAAGACATCAGAGACGAGGTCATGAAGAAGGCAGAGAAACTACAAGCTGATGGTTGGGAATCTTACTTGAGCCCGTGATGACCGTCATTAGAACGAACTAATCGAGTTTAGATACAGCTTAGAGCAACTAACCAACCCATTTTCACCCTCAATTAGAAGCCCATTGCTGTTCAATTTCAATTCCTCCTACCCTTAATCCTTGTAATACTTATGCTGGGTATTATGAATTCTGTGGTGAGCTTGTTAGAGAAATATTCACCACGATTTTGTTGCAATATATTTGCAACCACAATTTTGTATTTGAAGCAGATAAATTTTTATGCTATATGGCTTTTTGTTAGCATGCCTTATTTTAGTGAACTCCTTGAGACCATTGTTCGAATTCATTCGAATTCAAATTCGCACCCTTTACGATCCAACTTTGAGCACAACCTCTTGGTCCGTGGCGTGATCGGCTCGGTCTTGCTCTTGGTGATCTTGGTCGTGGTCCTGTCTGTGCCCTAATTCGAGCACGTACTTGGGCTCACCGGGTCCCTGGTTAGTTCCTGCTCTTGGTGATCTTGGTCATGGTCCTGTCTGTTCCCTACTTCGAGCACGTGCTTGGGCTCACCGGGTCGCTTGTTAGTGTCAATTATTTGCATTGTGAGGCCCTATGCCTTCTAACACGTCAAGATTTGGTGGCCCAACATTTCGAGGTTCGCCTTGGTTTTGGAACCAGGTCTGATTGGGTTTGGAACTCTGCTTGGGATAATTGGGACCGTGTCCTTCACGCTGCTTCTTAGGAGTACAATAAGATCATTAAGAGAAATTATTAGTACACACTATATTATTGGTATTACTTGTTCTAACAGCACATGACAACAGAAATTCAGGAGTCCAATTTCTAGTGGATATAATACTGGTGTAAAAGTTAATTTAAAAATAACTATTGGTATTACTTGGAAAAAAAAATCTTTTTCTTTTGTTCTTCTGTGTGTTCTGTTCATCCCACAGCTAAAAGATGTATCTACAACTGAATATTAACTTGTGCATGAGATATATACATTATTGTTGTCGTAGTAAAGTGCATTATAAAAGTTGAACTTGTGGAGATTGCCTAGTACCCTTTTATACAAGTAGTTGTTGTAGCATGAATATTATGATAGATCTTTTGAGGGAAAGATTATGAGAGATTAATAGGCCAATTTAAAATAATTGGATAATTTTTTACAGATGTGCCTAAAAATTGAATTGATCACACAAAATATTAAACAACATGCAGAAAATAAAGTGAAATTGGCAGGCCAGCAAAAATTCCTCGTTCTGTCAATGGACTCGGAAATCTGAATTGCCGATCTCTAATAGCTAGGTTCATCAGATAGGTGACTTATTTTGTAGCAATTCCAAAGTTTAAAAGTCTCCAAACGCACCTTAACCATTGAAGCATCACTCATCTCTCATTAAACAAGGTCATTAAATTACTAAAATGAATAGATCAATTAGGGCCAATTAACCAATTAGAGTTAGTTGAAGTAATCAGTGACCTGGAACCAGTTTAAATCGTCTTATTGTAAAACATATATTACTAAGGGAGCCACCTCCTAAAATACGGACAAAAATACCGTTAAAAAGAGGGGCAACTAACCAAACAAGAGACCGTGCATGGGAAGAGGGTTCATAATCTTCAGCTCTCTGCTTTGATTATTAGCACCAACTCTATCATTTACGCGTGAGCTAATTCTTTATCTTGCAACCCACAAAGATCATTGTAGCGGGAAATATATAGTTGATTTCTTTTAAACTGGTCACTGTCCAACTAACCTCTACCTGCTTCGCAGCTTCCAAGCTCTTTAAATTCTGAGCCAGCTTAGTCACATTCGCATCTTCCTCGGACAGGAATATACACTCTTCGAGCTCATTAAACACACAAAATGATGCGACTTGTTCTCTCTCTTTTCTTGCTCTTCGTTTGCTCTGGTCAGTTCCCTAACTCATTTGGTTGTACTTCATTACATTAGTAGCACAGGGTTGTCCGAATTTCCGAGGTTGCTGATTTATGCTTGAAGGCTTTCTACCACTTTCCTGATGAAAAAGAGTTTACTTGGTTACCCTCAGGTTTTATCTTCAAAAGGCTAACGTATATGGCTTATTTCGATTCTACAGGTGCACAGATTGTTCCAAACAATATTGGGATCAACTATGGCCGGGTTGGGACTAACTTGCCATCGCCATACGAAACAATCGAAACTATCA
>SOPF01029042.1:95691-129138 GCA_012979155.1 Hypericum perforatum | reverse complement strand
CAGGTAAGGATGAGCATCTACGAAGATAAGCGTAAGAAGAGTCCTAGTGCAAGGAGGACACGGAGTCTTTCGCCTATATAAGGAACGCTCGAGGACGGCAGAAGGCATCCATCATCAACCACACAAATCTTATATCAAAGCTCAAAGCTTCTAGTAGTAGTTCTTAAGCCGGGCATTAGCGCTTGGTTAGAGAGGTCGGGCATTAGCGCCTGATTAGTTGGCCGGGCATTGGAGCCTGGTTAGAGAAGCTTAGCTTCGGTTAGATAGTGGTGATCGTTCGATCACGTTTGTTTCTGTTGGGCGCCGATCTTGAGACGAGCCTTCAAGCCGTCAAGAGATCGTCCTTGACACCCTTGTTACATTTTCCCCACAACAGAATGAAGGTGAAATCACTAGATGGGTGGGGTCTTCAACGCCTTACTTGCCTTGAAGAGCTGCTTATAGGTGATTGTCCGGACATTGAATCCATAACAACAAAAGAGGAGGAGGCACTCCCCTCCTCTCTCAGGGTGGTTTCGCTATATTACTGCCCAAGGCTCAAGTCCATTCAAAGAGGAGAGGGCTTTCCTTCTTCCCTTCAACAGCTTTTTATTCGCAACTGCCCTCTGCTAGAAGAAAAGTACAGAGGGGAGGGAGAAGAGTGGCACCACATTTCCTACATCCCCGAAGTTAATATTTGTTATTCGAAAGTGAATTAAATAGATCGGGTTTATTGTAGCCCAATTTTATTTCCTTTTTAATTTCTCTGTACTCATTCTTTCTGCAAATCAATTTTTGCTCAAGTACATGGTGATGGGCTACTTGTCCAAATAGTATACGCGGTACTCTAATTCCAATCAATGACCGACCTTCTTGTTAGCTAGTGCCCTCTTCTAGCAAAAAAGTACATTTCGTTTGATTAAAGGCCAGAATGTAACTTACTGATTCTCTAAGTTCTTTTTGTTTTTTAATTTTTCTAAATTGAATTATGAGTTTTTAATTTAGAGTTTGAAAGTAAAAATGTTGAAATGGATAATCTTTCCGGATAGGGACTTCAATATACACAATCAATAAGGACAAGACTGAATCTGATAATTGCTAGTTGTCTTGGGAATGTGTTGCCCGCTGTTTCTCCTTCCGCGCTTCACCTTCCTCTAACGGCTAGTGACCATTGCTATTGTTTTTTTCTAGGCCCAGCTGTATCAAGGTACATTAATGTTTTTCTTTTTCTTTGACTTCTTCTATTTATATATATATATATATCATTCCTCTGTAGGATTAATTAATTAAGTAATATACAATTAATTTCTCTCAATTTTTACATGGTATGAGAGCAGGAATACTTTTCGATAAAAAAATTAGAGAGAAAAAGAGAGTTTGTCAATGGATGGTTCATCAATTAGTCCCTCTGATGCTGTTTCAATCAGCACAGGGATGAGTCAGCTCAAGAAGTTGACCGAGTTTTAAGGTAATACTAGTCTAAAGATCACCACAATTATCTTTAATGGAAGTAACTACCTCTCTAGGTCTAATGCTATCGATATTGCAGTTTGTGGATGATTAAGGATTGGTTTTATCGTCTTGTCATGTCATGGTTAATCAACTCAATTGATATCAAGCTTCACAGCCTCTTCAATTTTTCTGTAAGTTCTAAAACTTATGGAATTCTATCAAGGAGTTGTATTCTCATCAAGAGAATTTATATCAAGTATTTGAACTTAAAAAGGCTAATGCTTATCTCAATAAAGAAGATAAGTCCATTGTTGAATTTCAAAGTAAGTTGTGTGCTATGTGAGATGAGCTTTCGACTATGAGGCTTACTATGATTGATGCAGCCATAATAAAAATGGACTCAAATTCTTACCCTAAACCTATCAGTGTATGGTGCAGGAAGTCTTGAAAATGGTGTATATGTCCTTAATCAGTGTTGGAATACCTTGGCTGCTTACTCTGAAATGTCTCCAATTGATTTGTGACACTATAGATTAGGTCATCCTAGTCATAATGTCTTGATTCAATTTTTTCCAAATATGACCAGTTCAAAAGTCGTTTGTAAAAGCTATGAATTTGCAAAAAATTGCAGAATTCCTTTTGTTAGTGCTGATTCAATCTACAATGAAAATTTTCAATTAGTGCATTCAAATATCTGGTCTACTCCAAAAGAACTGATTTAACTTTGATCTATTTGCTAAAACATAAGAATGAAGTATTCCCTGCCTTTAAAGAGTTCAATAATCTTGTTCAAATTCAGTTTAATCAAAGGATCAAAATTCTACAAACTAATAATGGAACTAAGTATATGGGTGGTTTTAAGGAATTTCTAAAAGAACGTGGTATAATTCATCAAACACGTGTGTTTACTCGCCTCAACAGAACAATGTTGCAGAGCACAAGAACATGTATCTTCTTGATGTTGCGAGGTCCATAATGTACAAAATGTGTGTTAAAAAAGGTTTTAAAGTGACGTTGCTCTTACCACATGTCATTTAATTAATACAATTCCTAGTGCTACTACCAATAGTCTTGCTCCTATTAGGATTATGTTGAAGAAAAAACTAGATCTTTCCTACTTACATGTATTTGGTTGTTATTATTTTGTTCATGTGCTTATAGGTACATGAGAAAACTGGATAAGAGGACTGTAAAATGCACACTTTTGGGTTACTCTAAAATCCAGAAAGGATATAAATACTTTAATCGTGTTAGTGGATAGAGGATTGTATTTCGAGATGTTAAATTCATCGAACATCAAGCTTACTTTAGTAAAGACAATGAATATAGTAATGAAGGGAAGAATTTTGATCAAGCCTTTACTTTTCTAGTTCAACGAGGCTCACTAAGTTCCTTTTTTGATTTTGCAGTTCATAGAATTTTTGCAGATTACGAAAGAACTGTAGGTGGCAACAATAGTAATTTTATAGAATCTACAAATTTCCAGAATAATGAGAGGGTTGATTCAGAAGGAGATACTGGTTCTAGAGAAGATGAAGAAATAACACAATGTTTTTTATCAGATTCTGCAGGTGCAAAATGATGATCATGACAATATCAACTTGAGGAGATCATCCATAAGTTAAAAGACTATGAAACATACTACTATTCTTATCCAATCGAGAATTACATATGCTACGATAATCTGAAGTCTAAACATCAAGCTTATATTAGCAAACTTGATAACTATTGTGAACCAAGTAAATTCGAGGATGGTGTTAAAATTGATGTTTGGAGAAAAGCGATGAATGAAGAATTTGATGCTCTTGAAAAGAATAAAACTTGGACAACTGTTGATTTCCCTTATAATAAAAAGGCTATAGACATTAAGTGGGTTTACAAAGTTAAATATAATTTTGATAGTTCAATTGAAAGGTACAAGGCAACACTTGGGGCTAAAGGTTTCACTCAAACACATAGTATTGATTATAGTGAAACTTTTGCCCTTATTGCCAAAATAAACTCTGTTAGAATTCTTGTTTCAATTGATGCAAATTGAGGATGAACAATAGAGCATATGGATGTAAAGAATGCATTCCTACAAGGAACTCTTCAATAAGAGATAACTAAACTTATCTCAAGGTCTAAATGTTCATGCTCCAAGAAAAGTATGTAAATTGAATAAGCAATATATAGAATGAAACAATCCCCATGCGCCTGGTATATTAAACTCGGTAGAGAATTGATAAAAATTTCATTTCAAAAGTATTATTTTGATACTAGTCTGTTTATTCTCAGTAAACCTGAAGATAAAGTCATTGTTTTAGTCTATATTGATGACATTCTAATCAATGCTAATAACAAGAACATGATAAACCATCTTAAATAGCATCTGCATGATTATTTTGATATCAATGATCTAAGAAGAATGAAGTATTTCTTGGGTGTTGAGTTTGCTTATTCTTCAAAATGTGTATTCATGAATCAGGGGAACTATGTTCTTGATTTGCTGAAAGAATTTGAAAAACTTGAATCAAAGCCATTTAGTACTCCTATTGAAACTAATTTCAATGTCCCTGAAGACAGCCTTTAGTTGCTGATATTCATAGATTTCAGAGAATAGTAGGAAGATTAATATATCTCACCATCACAAGACATGTTATAACCTTTGTTGTGAGTCTTATCAGTCGTGCTATGCATAAACTATAGAACTTTCACATTCAAATTATGGATAGAATATTAAAATAACTAAAAGGAACTCCTGGAAAAGGAATTCTTATACGAAAGAATGATGATCTGTCTGTTCATGGTTTTGTAGATGCATTATATGCTACAAAAGCTGATTTGCGCAAATTTACAATAGGTTATTGTGTGTTTGTTGGCAATAACTCTGTAATTTGGAGATCAATAAAGTAATCAGTTGTGTCGCTATCTTCTGCAAAAGCAGAATATAGAGCCATGTCTTCTGCAACCAGTGAGATCGTGTAGGTTCGAAGTGTTCTGTTGGAATTGATGTTTAATGTATAGTGTCCAATGAATTTGTTCTGTGATAATATGGTAGCCATCCACATTGTATCTAATCCAGTGTTTCATGAAAGAACAAAACACATAGAGGTGGATTGTCATTTATAAGAGACAAAGTTGAAAGCGGGCATACACTAGAAGTGAAGATCAACTGGAGACATGTTTACGAAGGCTCTAAACTCAGAACAATTTAATAAACACTTGTGCAAGCTTGGTATTTTTGATATATTCACTCCAAGCTTGAGGAGGAGTGTTGAAATGGACAACCTTTCCGGATCAGGGACTTCAATGTACACAATTGATAAGGACAAGAATAAATCTGATAATTGACAGTTGTCTCGGGACCATGTTGTGCACTGTTTTCTCCTTCCGCGTTTCACCTTCCTTTAACTACTAGTAGCTGACCTCTTAGTGGCCCTTCTACACCCGATTTCGAATACCTTTCTTTGTTTTTTCTTTAGGGGTTATAACTTACTTTTCTGTGCGCTGATTATTAATCGGCTTCTCTAACATTGTGTATTACTCGAATGTGGGTTATTCGATCTAATATGGGAATATCCTAATACCAAGCAGTATAAATTGCCTCTCCACGAGGGAGAATAAGAACCAACGGATTGTTTCCCAAAAATATATAATAATTCAGAATCCTAAAAAAAATATTTAAATTAAACTAATGTTGGATCCCTCCTCTTCAAATTCGACTAATTCACCTGCAAAAAAATGTATTTGCAATGTAGTGCATCAGGGACTTAAGATACAGTACCCATATTTTCAATCTCGATCCACCATCCGTTTTAGGTGTCGGTTTTTGGACGTCGAAGAAGTATATTACCCATAGCTACTAATGGGCTCTATGGTTGCCATGGTCCGGCCCAACTAAAAAGTATTTGGCATTGTTCTCAGAAACCACCCGAATGTTGACCTGAAATTGGGTCTGACCTCCGAGTCAGCTGGTCGGACCAAATTTTTTTCTTTTATTTTTTTGAAATATATATAGATATATCAGTAAATAATTGATGTAATAAATTAATAGTAACACATAAATATACTAATTTTAATAAAATATACCAAATAAAGTATTTATACAAAAGAATAATCTCGAATTAAAAAATAAAATCATAAATTAGTGAAATTTTTCAATGGAATCATCTTGGTCGGACTACAAACTATCTGATCCAATCGGATTTTGTCCGGCTTGAACAATGAACAGGTTTCTGCCCAAAAATGGACAATTGAGTGGCCTAATTGGTGGTCCGACCATCCCGACTATCGGTCGGACTGCACTTTTTAAAACAATGGTATTCGGAATTACTAAATTAACTAATTCGGTTTGCGACAAATGAATTTTTTGAAAGTGATAAAACAATAAAAAAGCGCGTAATATTAGTTTGAAATTCCCCACCCATGCTCTCTCTCCCTCTTGTTTACTGTTCCTACCCTCAAACCCATTTTCCCCCACATCTTTACCGGCGTCATCTTCTAATCCAAGTCTGAATCAAGCCCTTCTGTTACGTGGAAGATTGAATAGAAGGAAAGATGGATGTGTCGATGTATAGAAATCTGATTTGTAAGGGTGTTAGCTTGTGTTTTAATTGTGCGTCCTAGGTCCAAAGTGTTGTCTTGATGATATGTACGTATGTTTCCTGTATGGCGTTGGACTTAGATAAGTTTGTATAGTTATAGTTAGTTTTTTAAGTAGTTATGGCATATAAATATTAGTAAAACGTGAAACTTGGGAATGTGAAAAATTGTAATGAAAAAATTAACCAAGTTGGTTAATTGGTTCTCTCTTCAACCCTATTTTCTACCATGTCCTATCTCTTTTTTTTGGACAGTCACTTGGAATCCTTTTTCGGATCCCCAAATCTGTATTGTTACGATCCTAATTCTTCACGCTTCATTTGGTATCAGAGCCTTAAATCTAGGCTGTTGGTTACTATAAGGAATGGGGATGTTGTTGAATTGATGCGAGAAATGCAACAGCCCCCAGAGAACAAGATTAATCAAGTCCAAACAGAGATGAGAAGCAAGCATGATGTTCTGTTGCTGGACTAATTGTTCAAAATCAGAATTTGGCAAGACAAATCGAGAACTCTGAAGATTGTGCAAAGAACAAGAGTGGTGGTTCCAAGCGCCCGCTCACTTCCAAGCGCCCGCTGGGGTTAGCGTCCACTGGGGGAGGCCCAAAAAGTGTCCGAGAACGTAGAAATGAAGACTTTTCATGGACGAGAATGCCCCTGGCCACCCGAACACCCTAGTTTTCGGCCGTGCTTCTATATATACCCTGTAAACCTCTCTTGTGAGGGGTGTGTGTGAGAGTTGCCTCCATCAAAGCTGTTGTTTACAGATACAAGTACTTGATTAGGATCGTGTATAGTCAAGGCAAGTGTTGGACACTTTCTCCATAAGACGAGTGATGCATGTGAGAACATGCATTCGTTTAGCTTTAGTTTATGTTGTTTTTGTCATGTTTTAGGAAATGTTAAGTTGAGTCTTATCTATGTTTTGTTTCATTTTGTTTAATTGGTCAAGGAGAAGAATGTCTATTGTTTTGTTGTGTTTTGTAGGTATTTGGAGCATCTTGGGATCTAAGGTGAAAGATCGGTGGACATAGGCTATGATGTCGGGCTAAAATCAGAAGTTTGAAGGCAAAAGAGAGAAGGGAGTAGATTGCTACCCCAACGTACGCTGGCCTAGCCAGCGTACGTTGGCCTTGCTTGGGAAGAAATGAACAAGGGACAGATTGCTACCCCAACGTACGCTGGCTAGGTCAGCGTATGTTGGCCTTACTCGGACGAGAAGAAGAAAACAGGCAGTGAGCAACCCCAACATACGCTGGCCTAGCCAACGTACGCTGGGGGTCGACAGCCAACATAAAGAATTGCTTCACCAAACTTCCCACTTGCTTTTGTCTACACCTTTGGGGTGGCAAGCACCAAGGAGGAGGACAAGAAGGGGGAGGAGGCTGCAGAGAGAGACTTGGAGAGGAGAAGAAGAAGAACTTGGTTTTAGATTAGAACTCTCCAAGCTAAAAACATTAGTTGTTAGATTCTACTATGTGTTCTTGAATTTTTCTTGAGGATATTGTAACAACATTGGATTCGATACAATCAAGGTACTTTCATTTTCTTCTTTGGTTACAAGTTTATCTTTATATTTGAAGTTCTCATTTAAGCTAGATCAATGAATGCTTGTTTTATGATCAAGGATGACAACTTGGTTTAGATCATAGCCTTCATTCGTATATCGAAGAAAAACTTGATTTTGCTAATGAATGTAGGCCTGACAAACTTAGGTTCATATTCGATATTGAGATTTTAACATAAAAGTATCAACAACCCCATTGATTAATTCACTTAGCTTAAGATTTAAGAACATATCATCTGGTACTTTACGAACGAATCCGCTCTCTATTCTCTGTGGAGACGATCTTACTTATCATGATATTACTTCTGTGATCGTGTAATTCTTGCACGTATTTTGATCCAACTTTGGACGCATCAAGTTTTTGGCGCCGTTGCCGGGGACTAGAAGTTTGAATTTGTTTTCGTTAATATTCGAAGTAGTGTTCTTGATTTTGAGACTAAGCTTTGTTACATTTTTATTGTTACTCTTTGCATTTGATCCTCTCTGTTGAGTGTTAGAGTACCATACAAGTATAGGAGGTGAATGCCAAATACTCGTCGTGAGAACCAACCTCTTCTTGAGCAAGATTCAGAGATTGAACGAACCATTTGACGAATCAAGAGGAGAAACTTACATATAGAAGAGATGGGTGATCGACAAGTAGTCAATGTTCCTGCCACCATGAGACACAAGTCACATCCAAGACTTGCCGATCTTCAGTCAAGTATAGAGTATCCTACCGTGGAGGCGAACAACTTTGAGATTAAGAGCAACCTCCTTTCAATGGTTGAAAAAGACCAATTTGGAGGTTATCCCTCAGAAAATCTAGCTAAGCACATCCGAAACTTCGAGGATCATTGTTCGACAGTGAAGTACAATAGTGTCACACCAGATACCATCAAGCTTCGACTGTTCAAGTATAGTTTGAAAGATGATGCTAGGGAGTGGGTAGACTCATTTCCAGCTGGCACTTTCACAACATGGGATGAGCTTGCTGACAAGTTTTTGGAAAAGCACTACCCTCCAGGTAAAACCACCCAACTTCGTAATAAGATTTCTCAATTTAAACAGCAGGGTGTTGAATCATTGCACAAGGTTTGGTATCGCTTCAAGAGACTACTTCGCGAGTGCCCACACCATCAGATACCTGAATGGATGCTCATCCAAACATTCTACAATGGATGTGAGCCACAAATTCGAGTCAACCTCGATGCAGCAGCGGGAGGTAATTTGACAGATAAGTCAGAAGCCGATGGTCTCCAAATCATTGAAGCCATGGCTACTAACAATCATGATTGGGGGGATCGAACCGAGAGAAGAAGAGTTGCTAGTGTACAAGACAATGATGAAGTAAATGCTTTGAAAGCACAAGTAGCAACACTTACGCAACTAGTGCAAGGGTCAATGTCAATACAAGCAACATCATCATCTCAGGTATGCGAAATTTGCACTGGACCATATAACACGGATAGTTGTTCATTGATTGCTGAACCTGTTAATTTTGTGGGAAATACTAATAGGAATAATGATCCATATTCCAATACGTATAACTCGGGATGGAGAAACCACCCAAATATTTCTTGGAGGAATAATGCAGGTCAATAGGTACCTCAACATCCAAGACTACCTTACGGAGGTGGGAATGTGCAAGGTCCTCCACCATAACAATTTCAGCCATATCAACAAAGGTGGCAGCAGCAAGGACCACCACCGCAAGATCGTCGAGGTGAGAACGAATTGCACAAGCAAGTGTTGAGCCATGAAGCAACCATTCAAAATCTTGAAGTGCAAATAAGCCAGCTAGCAACGCAACTCAACACAAGACCACCCGGTACTCTACCGAGCAACACCGAAACTCCTCCCACCAAACAAGAGCATTGCAAGGCCATCACAACTAGAAGTGGCCTGGACTTGGAGAAGAATGCAGTAAAGACTCTAGTAATTCCTCCACCAAGGAAGATAGTTGGGAAAGAGGAAGATGAGCTACAAGTAACCCCTATCATTGGAGAAAAAGATAAGTCACCTAAGGAAGCAGCCAAGTCAACACCGGAAAGGAAGTACCCTCCACCGCCATTTCCTCAAAGGGTGAACAAGCAAGTCATGCACCCAAGCTACCACAAGTTCTTGGAGCTTTTCAAGAACCTTCATATCAACATACCGCTCCTTGACACTTTTAAGCAAATGCCAACATACCGGAAGTGGATCAAAGAATTCATTTCAAAGAAGCGGACCATTGATGATTTTGAAGTCATTCCATTGACAAGAGGGTGTAGCGCTGTCTTGAGCCATGAGTTACCTCAGAAGATGAAGGACCCTGGAAGCTTCACCATTCCATGTACCATCGGAGATCAGACATTCAAAAAGGCATTGATTGATCTTGGTTCCAGCATCAACCTCATGCTTTTCTCAATATTCAGAAGGCTTGGGTTGGGAGATATGAAGTCTACCTCAATAGTTCTCCAACTTGCCGATAGATCAGTGACTACACCAAAGGGAATTATGGAGAATGTGCTAGTCAAAGTTGACACCCTAATCTTTCTAGTCGACTTTATTGTCATGGAGATCGAAGAAGATTGTGATGTGCCACTCCTTCTTGGTCATCCATTCCTGGCCACCGGAAAAATAAGTATTGATGTGGAGAAAGGTGAGCTCCGGTTTAAGGTTTGTGATGATGAGGTTGTGCTCAATGTTTTTGAAGCAACCAAGTATCCATCGGTAGAGGATGATTGCTACCGGATTGATGTTGTGGATGAGATTATAGCTGTGAGGGAAGAAGAGCAAGAGCAAGAAATTCCATAGGAAGATGTTGACAATATCGAAGATTCTAAAGAAATGGTGGCATGGGCATGCACGGCAGAATTGCTGGAGTTAGATGACACACCAAGGCCAAAGCTACAGTCATCCACTGTTGTACCACCAGAATTAGAGCTCAAGCCACTGCCAACACATCTCAAGTATGCCTACCTAGATAAAGATCATAAGTTGCCAATAATCATTTCATCCTTGTTGGATCAAGATCAAGAAGAGCAACTTTTAAAAGTGGTAGGCGAACACAAAAAAGCTATTGGATGGACACTCGGAGATATCAAAGGGATTAGTCCTTCACTATGCCAGCACAAGATTATTTTAGAGGATGATTTTTCACCATCAGTGGAAGCACAACGACGACTCAATCCAAAGCTAAAGGAAGTAGTGAGGAAAGAGGTAATCAAGTGGTTAAATGCCGGCATCATCTATCCAATCTCCAATTCCAAGTGGGTAAGTCCCACTCAATGTGTGCCAAAGAAAGGAGGGATTACAGTCGTCCCTAATGAGAACAATGAGCTAATCCCTACACGGATGATAGTTGGTCAGCGCATTTGCATTGACTTCCGGAAATTGAACAAGGCAACTCAGAAGGATCATTTTCCATTGCCGTTCATTGATCAAATGCTAGACAGATTGGCAGGTTATGCCTACTACTACTTCTTGGATGGATATTCTGGTTATCTGCAAATCGCAATCGCCCCAGAAGACCAAGAGAAGACCACATTTACCTGTTCTTATGGTACTTTTGCTTTCCACAGAATGCCATTTGGACTGTGTAATGCACCTGCCACATTCCAACGATGTATGATGTCTATCTTCTCTGACATGGTTGAGCACCAAATCGAGATCTTTATAGATGACTTCTTGGTATTTGGAGACTCGTATGAAGAATATCTTCTACACTTGGGCAAGGTACTAGAGCACTGCAAGGAGACCAATTTGGTCCTTAATTGGGAGAAATGTTACTTCATGGTGACTGAAGGAGTGGTGATAGGACACAAGACTTCCAGCGAGGGATTGAAGGTGGACAAGGCTAAATTAGAGGTAATTGATAAACTTCCATATCCTGTGATAGTTAAAGGCGTTCGTAGTTTTCTTGGCCATGCAGGATTTTATAGGCAATTCATCAAAGATTTTTCAAAGATCTCCAAGCCTCTTTGCAAATTACTAGAGAAGGATGCACCATTTATCTTTGATGAGGCATGCAAGCTAGCATTCAAAACACTAAAGGAGGCACTTGTATCAGCACCAATTATCATATCACCTGACTGGGAGTTACCTTTCAAGATCATGTGCGATGCAAGTAACTATGCTGTTGGAGCTGTACTTGGCCAGAAAAAGGCCACTGGATTTCATGCCATTTACTATGCTAGTCGCACTTTGGATGATGCCCATATCAATTATGCAACTACGGAGAAGGAGTTCCTAGCTATGGTTTTTGCACTTGACAAGTTCTGAGCTTACCTAATTGGAAGCAAGGTAATTGTTTACACAGATCATGCAGCTATACGCTACATCTTCGCCAAGAAGGATGCAAAATCAAGGCTTATTTGGTGGATCCTCCTCCTTCAAGAGTTTGACATCAAAATCCATGATCGAAAGGGTGTCGATATCCAGTAGCAGATCATCTTTCACGTCTCGACAACCCGGTGGTAACATCTTCTTTCCCTATTAACGAATCTTTTCCTGATGAACAATTATATGCATCAGATGTCATTTCTATCCCATGGTATGCCGATTATGTAAACTATCTTGTGAACAAAATTATGCCTCCTGATATGTCTTCCGACAAGAAGAAAAGATTTTTGCGTGATATTAGGTACTATGTATGGATTGAACCATATTTGTTCAAAATTGGCAAAGATTAACTATTGAGAAGATGCGTACCACAAGAAGAACAAGAACTCATTTTGCACCATTGTCATGACTCGCCTTACGGTGGTCATTTTGTTGGAGAACGCACTACCGCCAAGGTGCTATAAAGCGAATTTTATTGGCCGACATTATTTAAAGATGCTGCTGAGTTCGTGAGCAAATGTGATCGATGTCAATGAACAGGGAACATTTCTTGTCGTCATGAGATGCCTCGGGCGGGCATCATGGAAGTTGAAATATTTGACGTGTGGGTATTGACTTTATGGGTCCTTTTGTTCCATCTGATCGTAATCTTTATATTCTTCTTACAGTTGACTATGTATCCAAGTGGGTTGAAGCTCTGGCATTACCATCCAATAATGCAAAAGTGGTGATTAAGTTCTTACAAAAGAACATTTTCAGTCGATTCGGAACTCCCAGGGTACTCATTAGTGATGGAGGTAAGCATTTTCGAAATAATCTTCTTGCAAATGCACTAACAAAATATGGGGTTACGCACAAGATTGCAACAGCTTATCACCCTCAGACAAGTGGCCAAGTTGAAGTTTCCGATAGGGAAATCAAGCGCATCCTCGAAGTCACGGTCAATCCATCACGGAAAGACTGGTCTAGCAAGCTAAATGATGCACTGTGGGCATACAGAACTGCATACAAGACCCCTATTGGGATGTCACCGTACTAGTTGATTTATGGAAAAGCTTGTCACCTTCCAGTTGAGCTAGAGCACAAGGCATATTGGGCACTGCGTCGGTTGAACTTCAACCTTAATAAAGTTGGCGAAAGAAGAATTTTACAACTTGAGGAGCTTGATGAATTTCGTCTACGAGCCTATGAAAATGCCAAACTTTACAAGGAGAAAACTAAGAAATGGCATGACAAGAAGATCCTTCGTCGTGAGTTTTTGGTAGGCCAACAAGTGTTATTATATAACTCACGCCTAAAACTCTTTCCAGGTAAACTCAAGTCTAGATGGACTGGCCCATATACGGTGGTTACCATATCGCCTCATGGAGCTATTCAAATTCAGAATCCGGATACGAATGAAGAGTTTAAGGTAAATGGACAACGCGTGAAAGCATACCTTGGTAATCAATGTGAGGCACACGAGTCTCACACTGACCTTACAGACCCAGCTCAGTAAGACTCTACCACCGTCAAGCTAACAACGTTAACTTAGAACTACAATTCTCTCTCCATTTTCTTTTGAAATTTTAATATCACTCGTCCGAGTTTTCCCGAGTTTGTGGGTTTCTAGGGGAATGTACATAGGGTTACCCTCGAAAAATATGTCATTTGTGTTAGTTTTACAAATTAACGATCATTCCGGAGCAAAAACATGAAGGGGACAGAATAGGACCCCAACGTATGCTGGGCAGGCCAGCGTACGCTGGGGGTGCTCGGGAGAAAATAAGGCGGAGGCAGAGAGTGAGCCCAACGTATGCTGGGTAGGCTAGCATACGCTGGCCTTGCTCGGGAGAAAGACGCGGGGAGGCAGAGAACAATCCCAGCGTATGCTGGTCTAGCCAACGTACGCTGGGGGTCGAAAAAAACCCCTTAAAACCGTCAAACTCCTCTCCTCTCCTCCTCACTTCATCCTTCTTCAAACATTCATCCATATCTCTCCAGAAAAGAAAAAAAACCCCTAACCCATTTTGTTTTGCAGATTCCGAGCTCATCTGTCGACGAATTCACAATCTGACAATTGGGCTTTGTTCCCCTTACTGAGGCCTTCGAGTTGATCCAAACAATCCAACATGGGCAAGACAGCTACAAACAAGCATCGTCGAAGTGCAAAGGAGCCGGGCGAGAGCTCACGTGCATCTCGACCGGTCGACCTAACCCAAAGGTACGATGCTCCTTTCCCAATTCATGAAGAATGGGAGGGGGAGAGATATAGAAAATTTGACAATTGTCGTTTCATAGCATATCAATTGATTGATTGGGATGAGATGAGATGGGCTGGTTGTGATTATGAACTCCGAGAAGCCATAGTTGAACTCGGTTGGGATTTTTTCTCTGACACAGTCATTAAGATTAATCCTGCTACTGTTGTAGAGTTTTATAGCACTGTGGTTGTTACCCCGAATAACTCTTCATTTACTGCACGTATACATGGCAAGACAATCACAGTAAATGAGGATGTGCTAATTGAACTGATAAAAATTAATCGCGGGGGGGATGGTATAAATTTTTTGGGTGATACTGCTACACACAGTGCTTGGCAAGAACTAATGGGTTTGCCTCGCTATAAGACACAATCTGCTGCCATACTTATTAAAGACCTACACTGGTGTGTCATGCATCATTTTATGGCTGCGTATTTTAGTGGGCAGTTTGAGAGTAGCAAAGTCACACGACAACAATTATATGCCTTAGCATGTGCACAAAATCATCGTAGGTTTGACACATTTGGATTAATTGTTGATGTGATTAAGCATATATTAGAATTGCCTAACCCCCGTTGGCTAGGGCTTGGCCATATTGTTGCTATGCTTGTTCATTAGTTTGTTGCAGATCTACCAATAAATGAAAACACGATAAAGCCATCGGTCATTGATCATGATCAGCTGGTAAAGTGGCATTTAATGTCCAAGACTGGCACAGTTGAACAGGGCACCAGGGAATATGCGGTCATTCCATATATTGAACACGAGGGTGTCCGGAACTGCCTAGTGCAAGAAAAAAATGTTCAACTTCCAGAGCAGCAAGCAAGCATTAACAATCTAGCCCAGCGCATCACTGACCTTAAGGTCGAAGTGCGGAACAATGCAGAAGAACAGGCAACTCGCTGGCAAATATATCAGGAGGACCAGGCCTACAACCGCGCTCAATGGGAATGACTCCAGAATCACCTCCAACCTCCGCCGGAACAATGATCACAGGTTTTTTCTTCTCCTTACCTTGTTTTGTTATTTTTGTTTTCTGTCTTACATGTTTTTCTTCACACATTGAGGACAATGTGTCTTCTAAGTGTGGGGGTGTGTGTGTTTATGTTTTATCTTTAGGGTTTATCTTGCTATGTTTATGCCTTTTGTTACTTGTGTTGATCTTGCTGTGCCTGTATCTCTTCTTACTTTGGTTGTTATTTTGCTTTATGCATGTGATCAAGTCTGTTTTGTGTGTGTTTTGTGTTTTTGATTGAAGTGTGTTAGAGTCTTTTGCAAATGATGAAACAATCCTCAGTAATTTTGAACTTTTTGTCATAAGAAAAACCCCATATCATGCATTCAACACTCTTGAGCAAAAATGAATTCTTTAGACATAAGCTATTATATCCTCATTTATTTAGTCTAGTCGTTACGCTAGGTAGACTAGACTAGTGAATTAACGAGTGACCTTGTGAGGATTTTGAGCTGAAGGCAAGGACAATCCGTCTTTATTTTATTCATGAGGTGTGTGCATAGTTTGAGCAATGGAGGTGTTAAATGATTACCTAGCACAACTCAATAAGGTAGAAAGTGTCGAGGGCAATTTTTCTATAAGCCTAGGGCCTTAGAACCAAAATCCTGATCTTATCTATTGCATACCTCGTTGAGCTTGAGCCTATTCATTGAAATATTATATGTAAGCTATTATATAACCTTTGCTCATGAACTTTCCCACCTTTGACTATCCGTCCGAGGAAGCTTTAGGATTACATCTTTGGGAAATTTGTGTAAGGGTTCTTATTGTAGTATAGCTTGGGGGTGCCTTACCATATAAGGGTTGCGGGTAGTTAAGACCATGAAAGTGTAATGACTTGGCTTGCAAAAGAAAAAAAAATAAAAGAGAAACCTTGTGCTTAGAAAAAATTGAAAAAGAAAAGAAAAGAAGAAATTGAAAAAAAAATGAAAAGTGGAAAGATGGAAAAGCATAAAAGTAAAAATCAATGGAAAGTTTGGAATGACAAGTTAAGCACAAGGAGCAAAAGTAAGCAAGTCATAAAAGAAAAGCTGGTCTTTAGGATTTGGGTTATATTGGGATGAGTGATAATGATAAGGTGAGACGTATAGAATAGACAAGAGATAGAATTTTGTATATAAGCTCCTCGGATTGGGTGGTCTAGCCACTGCCCATGCTCATATCCTCACCTTTACCTTTAGCCCCATTACAACCAAATAAAAGTCCCTCCTATGACATGATCTACTTTGTTTCGAGTGTGTTTTGGTATGATATTTAACATTTTTAGACCTTAAATGTGCACACGAGAGTAGGATAGTTGACCACCATACACTTGTGAGTTTAAATCAATCCTATCCTACAAGTGGTTAACTCTCTAGTCCAGAATACTAGGTGTGAAAACTTGATTAAATGATCGAGGGTATAATTGTTTATAGCTTTTGTATTCATATTGCTCAAGGTTGTGATGTGTGTGATTGTGGGGATGATCTTGTGATGAATGTTTGAATTTTGTTGGCGACACTTGTTGGTTTTCTGATGCACCTTCCTTGGGGACAAGGAAGGAAGTAAGTGTGGGGGTGTGATGCATGTGAGAACATGCATTCGTTTAGCTTTAGTTTTTGTTGTTTTTGTCATGTTTTGGGAAATGTTAAGTCGAGTCTTATCTATGTTTTGTTTCATTTTGTTTAATTGGTCAAGGAGAAGAATGTATATTGTTTTGTTGTGTTTTGTAGGTATTTGGAGCATCTTGGGATCTAAGGCGAAAGATCGGTGGACATAGGCTATGATGTCGGGCTAAAATCGAAAGTTTGAAGGCAAAAGAGAGAAGGGAGCAAATTGCTACCCCAACGTACGCTGTTCACAAGGTTACGTCGAGTCAAAAAAGACTTGATGTCTGTTGAATGATATGTGCTTATAAGGTCAGTTTGTTTCATGGTTTCTCACTTTCTAATTTGATGATATGACAGGTACAAGGTACCTGAGTTGCTGGGTTGTTCATCCCAGTGTTTTGGAACTTAGATTCCCTTCTAGTTTAGTTAGTTTGATCAGAGCACAACTACCTGTTAAGTTGTGTATTATCTGCTGGTTATAAGATTAGAGCTGTTGCATGTGCAACGACTAGGAAGCTATCAAATCAGCTTCCTCTTTCCCTGTAATTTGCTCTCCCTATTTAACTTCTTATGAAAAGAATAAAGATTATGTTGGTGAAGCTCATTCAATTCTGTTATCTACTCAAATTTATATGGTATCAGAGCCACCTTCAAAACAAAAAAAAACATGTCTGAGATTCCAACCACCGAATCTGCAGCAACCCAAGAAACCACAAACACAATACAAAAAATCATCTCCTTTGAGAGTGACACAAGCACACACCTCAAATTCACACCAACCTTATTAAATGGGTCAAACTATCTGTCATGGCTGCTGCAGCCACCATGACCTTGAGCAACAAGGGCATGCTTGGATGTATTTCTGGAAAAATTCCAGCCCCGACTAATAAAGAGAGTGATGAATTCTTTGTGTGGTAATCCAATGACTATTTGGTCATTAGGTTGATCCATAGCTCTTTAGAGCCCAAGGTTTACAACATATTTGCTCATGCAAATACTTTAAAAAACCTGTGGAATTCTCTGAAGAGAATGTATGGGAACCAAAAGAACCTGTTCAAGGTTTATGAATTGAGAAAATAGCTTGCTAGTGGCAAGCAAAGTGATCTTCCCTTTATTGACCATTTGGGGAAGTTTCAACTTGTGTGGAATGAACTAGAAGTTCATAGACCTCCCACCTCTGATATGGTGATCATTCAACAATGAATGGAGCAAGACAAGATCTTTGATCTTCTTGCTTCACTCAAACCTGAGTTCTCTGGTTTAATTGACAAGATTTTGACCTCTATAGATTTTTCCTCCTTTGAGGAGGTAATCTCCAGAGTGCAGCAAGAAGAAACCAGGAGACCTCTATTTCCTAACCCCAAAGGGAATGAAGAGCATTCTGAGGCAAGTGCTTTCTTCTCTTCTCAAAACAGGGGTAATCCTAGCTTCAGGGGGAACAACAGAGGAAGAGGAGGAGGAAGAACTAATCAAAACAGGGCTCTCTTGTTCTGTGAAAACTGCAAGAAAAATGGGCATACACAGGACAAGTGCTGGTTCCTTTATCCCCATCTACGGCCTTAGAAGCAATCCTCTGCAAATTTTACCATTGGAGCACCTGCTGAGCCACACAGCAGTACACAAACTCCCAAAGAGTGTCCTAAAGCTGCAGAGATGCAAGGAGCCACTGTTGATCTCATTGTTCAACAAGTCCTGCAACAGCTCAGGAACTCTAACCTAATGGGTGCAAGCACTTCCAATGGTGGGAATCTAGAGAAACAATCCATTCCTATCAGTGAAGTGCTGGAGGTAACCCTAAATCTCTATCTTGTTTTGTTCAAAACAGGGGTCAAAACTATTGGGTTGTTGATTCTGGTGCAAGTCATCACATGACATTTGACTTAAGTGATTTGTCAAATGTGACACTTAACACCTCTGTTTCCAATGTTTCAATTGCCAATGGAGATCACCTCTCCATTGCTGGAACTGGAAACAAAAGTTTTCTGCATAAAAATTGCATATCAAAGGTTTTACTTCTTGACAAACTCTCTACTAAACTCATGTCTGTTAGTGAGTCACTAAAGACCTAAGTTGTAGAGTGATTTTTGACCCTAATCATGTTCTATTTCAGGACATGACCACAGGGAATTTGATTGGTAGAGGAAGACTATGCAATGGGTTTTATGTGGTTGATGAAGGGACTGACTATGTGTTTGCTCACACTCAAGACAATCAAGTTGCATTGAGTGCTATCACACATGGGAATCCTAAAACCTGGCACCTTAGGCTAGGCCACCCTTCTGATTTTGTTTTAAGTAAGATTTTGCCATGTAACAAGCCCATTGCTCATAGCTGTTCTAGTTGTAAGCTTGCCAAAGCTGCTAGAAAAGTATTTCCCATCTCTACTACTGAATACAATGAAGCTTTTGAACTTATGCACTCTGACCTTTGGTCTTATCCTTGTGTTTCCTACGATGGTTTCAAATATTTTATCACCTTTATTGACCATTTTTCCAAAACTACATGGATTTATCTTTTAAAAAACAAAACTGAAGTTTTAGATCGATTCAATGATTTCAGATGCATGATTCTCAGCCAGTTCAATAAGAAGATTAAAATTTTTCAATCTGATAATGGAACCGAGTATATAAGCTTGTCTAAACAGCTTAAAGACCTTGGAATCATGCATCAAAAGTCCTGCGCTTACACTCCTCAACAGAATGGAGTGGCAAAGCGAAAAAATAGACACTTGCTTGAGGTTGCTCGTGCCATTCATTTTCAGATGAATGTGCCTAAGACCTACTGGTCTGATGCCATTCTTACTACCTGTTATTTAATTAATAGGACACCAAGCAAGAATCTTCAAGAGAGATAACCATGATCCTAGAGCTGAGAAGTGCATTTTTTAGGGTACTCTTATGTCACTAAAGGCTACAAATGTTACAACCCCAAGACTAAACAAAAATATCTTACTCGGGACATAACATTTGTTAAGCATTTGCATCTATACTGACAAACTTGCTGCAGAAATTACAACTGAGTTTCACGGGGAGATACAAAACGAAACTCAAAATATCAATGGGATCAAAATATCCTACAAGGAAAGTCATCCTGAAGACTTGAATTCTGAGTTTGAAATGCAGGATCACAACTTGAAATACAGGATAGTGATGAACCAGAAACAAGGGAGCAAGGTGAAGCTGATCTTGAAGATGATCATGAATCAGAAAAGATCACATCTTTACCCTTCCCTTATGTCTACAACAGAAACTCCAAAGCCCCAAGAATGAGGTTTGGCACAAACAGAGAAAATCCTATGATGAAGCTTGCTGATGAATCAAGTGCAGCCATGACAGGAAGGAACCTAAGGCCTAGAAAACCTGTTAACTACAGGGTTTACAATGCTAAACTATACACTATGGACAGGTTTATCTCTTATGATTCCATCTCACAATTGCACTCAAGTTTTCTAACCACTATAGATTCTGGTGGGAGCCATCTAACTATGAAGAAGCAAAGAAGTCCAAGGTCTGGACTGCTGCTATGAAGGAAGAATTGGATGCAATAGAAAAAAACAAGACCTGGACAGCTACTGAGCTTCCACCAGGTAAGAGAGCTGTAAGTTGTAGATGGTTATTCAAGATTAAGTATAAAAATGATGGCACCATAGAGAGACACAAGGCCAGATTAGTTGCCAGAGGGTTTACACAAACCCCAGGTATTGATTACTCAGAAACTTTTGCACCTGTAGCTAAGATGAACACCATTAGGGTGCTCATCTCAGCTGCAGTCAATCTTGACTAGCCTCTCTATCAAATGGATGTGAAGAATGCCTTCCTCCAAGGTGATTTGGAGGAAAAAATCTTCATGGAACCTCCTGAAGGTCATCCATTGAGCAAAATTGGAAAAGTATGCAAACTTAGAAAAGCTATCTATGGCTCAAAACAATCCCCTAGAGCATGGTATCATAAACTAAGTAGAGAGTTGTTGTTGTTAGGGTTCAAGAAATGTCACTCAGATAACACTCTCTTTATTTTTGAAAGTTCTAGAGGTAAAGTCATTGCCTGTATGTATGTGGATGATATCATAATTACAGGCAGCAATCTAAAAAGTATTGAACACTTGAAGCTTGCCTTAAAGAGCAAATTTGACATCAAGGACCTAGGTAAGCTTAAGTATTTTCTTGGTATAGAGTTTGCATATTCTGAGCAGGGGATACACATGTGCCAAAGGAAATATATGATGGATATCCTAAAGGAAACTAAGAAGCTTGAAGCCGCCCCTGCTGCCACTCCCATCGAGCATGGTACACAGTTTTCTCTCAAGGAAGGTGATCTCTTGTCTAGTATTCAGAGTTTTCAAAGATTGGTTGGTAAGTTAATCTACCTAACTATCACTAAACCTGAGATTTCTTATGTTGTTAGTCTCATTAGTCAAGCCATGCACAAACCTAGAACAAGTCATGTTCGCATTGCTGAAAGAATCTTGCGTTATCTTAAGTCTTGTCTTGGGTTAGGTTTGATGATGAAAAAATCTGGACATATGAAAATCTCAGCCTTCGCAGATGCTAGCTATGCATGTGCTGGTGAAAGCAGATCCACTAGTGGCTACTGCTCTTATGTTGGAGGAAACCTAGTAATATGGAGAAGTATGAAACAAGTTGTAGTTTCCAAATCCTCTGCAGAAGCTGAATACAGAGCCATGGCTCAAACAGCTGTTGAGATATTCTGTGACAATAAATCTGCTATTTACATAGCTGCCAACCTCATGTTTCATGAGCAAACTAAACATATCGAGGTTGATTGTCACTATGTGAGGGAGAAAGTTCTAAGAAAAGATATTGTCACTCCTTACTTGAGCAGCAATGAACAAACTACTGACATTTTCACTAAAGCACTTCATACTAATCAGTTTATATATTTATCCAGCAAGTTAGGATTGTTCAATTTGTACAAGCCCAACTTGAAGGGGAGTGTTGAATGATATGTGCTTATAAGGTCAGTTTGTTTCATGGTTTCTCACTTTCTAATTTGATGATGTGACAGGTACGAGGTACCTGAGTTGCTGGATTGTTTATCCTAGTGTTTTGGAACTTAGATTCCCTTCTAGTTTAGTTAGTTTGATCAGAGCACAACTACCTGTTAAGTTGTGTATTATCTGCTGGTTATAAGATTAGAACTGTTGCATGTGCAATGGCTAGGAAGCTGTCAAATCAGCTTCCTCTTTCTTTGTAATTTGCTCTCCCTATTTAACCTTTTATGAGAAGAATAAAGATTATGTTGGTGAAGCTCATTCAATTCTGTTATCTACTCAAATTTATAATATCGCTTTTGTGCTTATCTCTTCATCAAATATGGGTAGAGAGTAGAATTGTCAATGTGAGGATTAGAAATGAATCATATGGTTTGGTCAAGGAGATATCTTGCAATGAAGTTGAAGATTAGTTCAGACTTGGATTGGGCTATAGGATGTGTGGATTTTCCTTGGCCATACATGGCTTATGATGTTGAGGAGGCAAGCTTTTCAAGTTGTAGGCAGGCTTTGGTGTAGTCTACTTTTGTGGAAGGGCACGACCGCACGAGGTTGCTGGGTGTGCCATATCTTCTGTTGTTGCAGATGAAGGGGTGGCATTACACCATTCTCAAGATGGTGATGACATATAGGTTGATGATGGAGATACTGCTATAGAGGAGGTTGTCTAGCGGGTTGCTGTAGAGTTTGTATTGTAGGAGATGGATTTTTGGATCTTAGCAACCTTGATCTGGAAATCTCGAAACTTTGTATTTGATGAAGCTTTTCAGTCTTTGATTCAACCACTCTAAATCTACGTCAATATGAAGGAGATCCCCAAATCTATTGGAAACATTTAGCTTTTGCGGTATTTGGATCTTTCTGGGACAAGCATAAGAAGACTGCCTGATGCTATTAGAAGACTGGAATCTGGAAACTCTGTTGCTACAAGATTGCAAGAAGCTAAAGGAGGTACTTGATTCAATTGTTGTCTTGAAGTGCTTGCACTTCTTGAATCTTGCTGTAACACCTATCAAGAAATTGCCTACCAATCTGTGCAATCTTTTCAACCTATGCTTCCTTGACATTAGTGGGACAAAGTTGTAAGAGATGCCTGCAAATCTGTGCCATCTGACTAGGCTTTAGAAGCTGACAGATTTCTTTGTTGGGGAAGGGAGTTCTTGCAGCACAATCAAAGAGTTGAAAGAGTTCTCAAAGTTGAAGGGACAGCTTCATTTGGGAACCTTCAAAGTATTGTCATTGCTCAAGTTTCTTTGGGAAGCATTTTAAAAGGGAAGAATCATCTCACCAATTTGGAGTTGAGCTGGGAAGGTGATGATGTACTGGAAGGACTTGACTCTCCTTACACGCTACAACATCTTACTATAAGGGGTTACAGGAGTACCAAGTTCCCAGATTGGGTTGGGCACCGGCGCACCGCTTGTTCTCGAATCTGATTTCTTTGAGAATTGAAGGGTGCAAAAACTGCTATGAAATGCCACCATTTGGATATTTGTAGTCGCTTAAGACAAACTGTATTTCTAGATGTGATGGCATTGTGGTTGTTGGACCTAGTTTCTATGGTAGTCCCCTGCCTGTAATAGATAAGCCACCGTTTAAATCCCTTGAAATTCTGCATTTTGAAGCCATGAGCGAGTGGATAACATGGGAGCAACGTGATGGAGCTTTTCCTGGTCTATCAAACTGTCCCAAACTTGCAAATGCCTTGCCTGGTGAACTACCCTCTCTCAAGAAGCTTTGGATCAAAGAATGCGACCAACTTGTGGTGGTTCCATTTCTAAGGGCTCGATCCATTGTTGAGGTGGGGAATGCGAGGGCGCAAGTATTGCTGATCTGAAAAGCATTAATCTTAACTCATGTGATTTGGCCTCTAGAGGAGGGGGTTCTTGAGCACTTTAAGTGCCTTCGTTTTCCCAAGTGTGAGTTAGCTTTTCCAACTTTGACCAAGCTACAGTTAAACCCATTTTGCTGCAAATGCATTAGTCGCTTCTAATGACTTTTCATTGCAGTCACGTTCTTTCATAAATCTAATTCAGATTTTTTGCTTGAGCTGCATAATACAAATTACTGACTCGGGATCATAGCGAGGCATTCTTCTAACTTCCCTAATAACATTATCTTTGCTGCAAAAGATGTAAGTTGATATTAAGACAATATCTTCTTTGACAATCCAATTATTTGGTACTGACTGTTTAATTTTGTTATCGCTAGTCATGTTGAAGGATACATTTCGTGGCATATTTTGTGGAGTTGGTGTTGATAAATTGGAACTTGGGAAAGATTTGGCGAGTTATTAAAAGGTTGAGAGTTAAAATATTCTCCAGAAAGTATATAAGATTATAGATTATTAAAAAAAATGGTTGAAAATTTTGAAAATTATGATCATTTTTATCCATAGTAAAAATAATATGACTACGAAAAATTAGAAGAGATTAAATTGAGAAAGAAAAAAACACATATGGTGTATGAAAATATGTTAATATTGAAATTCTATTTATAGTTATTTTAAATAGTAGAATTTTTATATTTTTAAATTTTAATTTTTATAATAGATAAAATCATTTTAGATTACCAAAATAATATTATTTGAATAAATATATTTAAACGAATAATATTATGTCAAGTTGGTAAAATGGAAAAAAATCAAATTGGCCACGTCACCCGCACGCTACTATTAACCTGTGAGGTTTATGATGCAGGTGACTTTTTCAATTCCACCTCACTGTTTTTTTAATAAGAAAAAATTGATGCGACGAGATGCCATTTGACACAAATGTGTCACTTCCTTTCGTTGGAGAATTAGTTATTTAATCAATGAAAGAGATTGAATAGATAAAATGAGTTAATTTGATTAGAGGTCAAACAATTTAGTTTTGGATGTTTGTGAAGACATTTAAAAAAAATGAAGTTTTGGTGTGAATGAAAATTACTTTAAAGGTCATGTGGTTACGAGTTAAGAGATTTTGAGTTTACAAATTGCATTTAGAATTGGGCTGGATTTGTTGAAGCAATTTTAGGCCTAAAAATCTGTTGGGCTTTGTTTGGATGTTCTAAAAATTTCTTTTATTTTTAGGTTGTTTGAATTTAAGTTCAAAATTTAAATTTTTGCCCTCCTCCTCGATTCCAAATCACTCCTCACACTATTATTGAGCTCTCTATATCTCTTCCTCTATATTATAGCATGTCTCTTAACCACGGATATTTGAAGCTATAAGGCAAGTAATTAAAATTTGAGGGCTCGCAATTAAATATGTTCTCTGATATTGAATCTGAAGTTCTTACTTTGGAGAAGACGTTATTAGCACTTGACTCAAAGTGTGATCGTGAAGTATCTCTTACTCTACACGCTTCTATTGCTCATCTTTATATATAATCTCTTTAAACTTTGAAATTTACTATACAAGTTCTAACACCTTTTGATTAGATCAAAAGCATTTTTTTCTAGTTTGAATCCATCAACCCATCGTGTCAGGTGAATCCTAATCGTGTCAGGGAAGCTCTCTTCTTTGGCTTGAATGTGATTGGACCTCACTCACCTCTTCATATATATCTCATAACTTCTTGGAAGAGAAGGAAAGCTCAACATTTGGTCATAAAACAAAAAATTCAGAGAAAGAAGAGAGAAGGTTGAGAAAGTGGAAAGAGGAAGAAACAAGCAGGTCAAAAAAGAATCAAGCGGTAAGCATATCTCCATTCAAATTTGGACTTAGAACCATTAAAGAAAATTGTAGAGGACTTCAATACCTTTCTTTTGGTATATCATAGGAGGTACTTGGATCAGGAAATCCGTTTTGAATCAGGTCATTGTTGAAGAAGCACACAGCTAAGATTATGGATGAAAACACGATTGGTAAGCATACTTAGATTCTAAATTGGGACATAAAATTTTGACAGATTATAGAGGACGTCATAAGATTTTTGAAAATATATCATATGCCTTGTTTGGTTGAAGAAAACGTTCTGAGCATCATCTTGAAAATCATACTTGCTGTCTGAGTTTAAAGTTGAGCAAGTCAAAGAGAAAAACTTGGTAAGTTAAATCTTGGAAATTTGAGGTTAATTATGGGATTCTGAGACATTGAGAATATACATAGGAGTTGAATTGAAGTGATATATGGATTTTCTTTGATGTGTTTGACCTATTTTTGGATGAGTAATTGCGATGGAACTTGCCATGTACTTCATTGATGTTCGTCTTGGCAAAACAGATTGTTGTGTGAGCTTGTGATCAAAAGTGATTTATACAAAGTATATACATGTTGGATGTGTGGTAATGGAACCAAGTGTTTAAGGAATGAAGCTATTTGATTTGGATGATTTGCGATGATGGATTACGAATGTGTTTCAGTTGGTTGTTATGAAGTGTTTGAGGTGAATTAGTTTTGGAAATCAAGAGTTAACCTTATTATGTAGTTGTATATTTTTTAACAGAGTTTGCAAAGGTTTGAGAAGCTTGAAGTAGAAAGAGAAATCAGATTTGGGAATCGACGCAATTAAGTGGTGTTTGTCTGAGTAAGCGAATAGTACATGTTAAATTTGGTTGTGTTTGTTATTTGTATATTTTCGAGCTTGATGATGTGCGCCACATGCATATGGTTTGGTCTATGATAAGTTTAGACATATTTGATCGGTTGTGAAGCATGTGATATTTATGAACAGCCGGCTAGAGTGCTAGCTCAGGGCTGATGTATTTTGTCTGATGGATATGATTCTGAACTGTTGGGTCATGTGTCTGATAAGATATGTGTTTTTGTGAGAGAAATGAATAGGCTTTCCTGTACTAACTGGGGATGTTAGTCTATAAGCTCATAGTTTTGGAGATATCACTAGTTTACATTTGTTTGCTATCACTAGCTTACATTTGTACGCTAGCTTTGTTTGTTTGTGGATGGAGATTCTGTTGGCCATTTGGATATCCCTGGCAGTCAGAGAAAGGGGCAATATAAAACCTATTCATAGCTCTATGTGTGTGTGTCTATATTTGTGTGTGGTATTACGTATAGCATTTGGTTATTATGCATTTTGATTTAAGTAAAGTCGAACATGGTTGAGTTTTGATGCATGCATATTTTAACCATAACTAATATATTATGTCTTATTCCCTTGCTAAGTGTTTTCAAACACTTACCCCTTACAAATCTATTTCAGGTTCTCAGAGTCCATAGTTCATTTGAGTGTCCAGAGTCTCCGGTGCTTGCCCCATTCCTTTGTTCGAGGGCAACTTTTTTGAGGTCTCCGGATCGTGATGTTCTTTCCTTCTGTATAATTGCTCTATAGTAGTAGTGATTTGGATATGTTTGTTAATTTTTGGTTTGCAAATTTGTCTTGGGTTTGTAAATTGTCTTCCGCTTGGTTTGATTCATTCTGAGATCGTTTTGAGGCTTGTTAGGCTTGCATTATGTCTTTGATATGTCATAGAGTCTAGCGCCGGTTGCAAACTGATGATGCTACAATTGACGCTTCGTGAGAAACTTCCTCTTGTTTTACAAGCAGTCCATGACACAATACACACTTCTTCGGAGGGTGTGCTTGTACACACAATTTGGGCCATCAAATTAAGGGTAAAATAGGGGTGATACGACGACCTGAATTAATTATGTGCACGCAATCTGACAATCAAGATCGCGTGCATACGTATTCCAGAGGAATGTGTACTCTTAACTTTTTCGTATTTCAAAAACATTATTGTACAAACGACTCTACCATGTGCACGCAATTCGGGTAATCAGATCACGTGCACAACTGATCTGGATCGTCAATCTAGGAAGATTTGGACCGTTGATTTAGTTGGAAGATCTGGACTATCGAATCTAATTTGTGCACGCGATCCAATGGTGAAAGTGTGGAACAAGATTTTGCCTTCTTACGAAATTTGCTTCTCCTGGGCTCCACCGCAAATGGAAAAACATTGGCCGCCTATCTTTTCTTTACTTAAAATATTGAACATGAGATGACTTGTTCTATCGTTGACTATCAGCTGTCTTTGAGACAAAACCAATCTTAGCTTTCTAAGAGAACTCAGAAAAGCTTTCGGGATCTCTCTACTCTTGAAGTGTTTTTCTTGGAATTGGCTGCTTTCAAAACCTAGGTGATGTGTCTTCAACTAATCTTTGTCTTCAATTTATTTTCCCAGCCAGTTCCCATGTAATATATGCTTGTTCTTGTTCAGAATAATAATTGGAACTGATGTGTATACTGTTTAGATTGACTTGGTGTTTTTTAGCAAATATATAATCATTCATCAAGTAAACTGTATGCTGTTCAGATTACCTATATATGTTTTTAATGTTATGCAAGTATAATCTTTGATCGAGTAATTTATGTGTTGTTTTGATTACCTATTTGGGTTTTTTCGCAAATAATTCACGATGATGCAAGGATGTTGTTGCTTACTATAATCCTGACATTTGTGCGGGGATGCTGTCTAGGAGAAACCCTATGGCTGCTGCATTGGTTGGGGGAGCATTCCTCTCTGGTGCCCTCCAGGTTCTGCTCGCTAAATTAGCTCCGGAAGGAAACATTTGGGACTTGTTCAAGGCTCCAAACTCCAACAGCAAGGAGCTCCTCCGGAAGCTAAAGAACAATCTCATCTTTGTGAGCAAGGTCCTAGATGACGCGGAGAACAAGGAGATCACCGATCGGAATGTTAAAGCGTGGTTAGATGAGCTCAAGGATGTTGTCTATGATTCTGATGACTTGCTTTCTGAGATTGCTTATGACTCTCATGCGATAGCTATTGACTCTGCTTCTATTGTTCCTGAGGTCGGAACCAAGGTCGAGGAGAAGTTGAACGTGATCCTTAAGAGGCTTGCTGAACTAAAGGAAGAGAAAAATAATCTGGGCCTGGGGGACTGTGGCCAAGAAGCTGAGGTGTACGGTCATAACTTACCTTTGGAAAGAACAACTACTTCATTGGTTGACGATTCTGAGGTGGAAGGCCGAGAAGCTGATATAGAAGCTATTTCAAAAATGTTGATGTCAGAAGAAACAAATGGTACTAATGGCTTGGGAGTAATTGCTATTGTGGGTATGGGCGGCCTAGGAAAAACCACTCTTGCTCAACTTGTCTACGGGCAGAAGGAAGTATCAGAGAAGTTTAAATTGAAAGCTTGGATCTGTGTTTCAAAAGACACTGATGTTTTCTCGATTACAAGAAATATCTTAAAAGGATTTGCTCCTGGGGTTCGTGATCTTGACTCATTGACTCCAGATCTTCTTCAGACCAAGCTCAGGGATGCTTTGACGGGGAAGAGATTTTTGCTTGTGCTTGATGATGTTTGGAACGAAAAATCGGAGTATTGGAAGAATTTGCTGAAGCCTTTGAAGCATGGATTGCAGGGTAGTCGGATCATTATAACTACACGAAGCAATAAAGTGGCATCTCTTGCATCCACTGTAAGTGCTTATTATTTGAAGGAGTTAAGTGAAGATGAATGTTGGTTGGTATTTGCAAGATGTGCTTTTAGAGATGAAGATCCAACTACTTATTTGGATCTAGAAAGAATTGGACGGAAATTCGCTGCCAAATGCGGAGGCTTGCCTCTAGCTGCTAACGCTCTAGGAAGTCTCCTAAGTGAAAAAAGAGATGCAACTGAATGGGAGCGGATATTGAGAAGCGAGATATGGAATCTAGAAGATTGTCCCATTCTTCCTGCATTAAGGTTGAGTTATCATTATCTTCCATCAAGTCAGAAAAGGTGTTTTGCTTATTGTGCATTATTTCCAAAGGATTATGAATTCGAAATTCATGAATTGGTCAGATTGTGGATGGCAGACAGTATTTTTGCTTCTCATGAAGAAAATAGGCCAATGGAAGAAATTGGGGCTGATTGCTTTGGTGCTCTCCTCTCGAGATCATTTTTCCAAAAATCAAGAGTGAATCCCTGGTGCTTTGTAATGCATGATCTCATTCATGATCTGGCTAAATGTGTAGCTGGAGATTTTTTCTATTTACTAGAAAAAGATAATGCATGCTTGTTGCCAAAAAAGACTCGCCATTTGTCATATCTATCAGTTACATATAATAACCGACAAAAATGTGCAGCCATTGATCAGTGTAAGTCACTGCGATCATTTTTACCTATAGGTCTATCCAGATGGTACCAGAAGCAGTATATGGATAAAAATGTTGTCCATCATTTACTTGAAACATCTAAATGCCTCAGGGTGCTATCTCTCGCCAACTACATCAACATAAATGAGATTCCTAAATCTATTGGAAACTTGAAGCTTTTGCGGTATCTGGATCTTTCTAGGACAAGCATAAAAAGATTGCCTGATGTCGTTTGCAAACTGTGTAATTTGGAGACTCTGTTGCTTGAAGATTGCGAGAAGCTAGAGGAGGTACCTGATTCAATTGTTGACTTGAAGTGCTTGCACTTCTTGAATCTAGCTGGAACATCTATCAATAAATTGCCAACCGATCTGTGCAACCTCGTCAACCTATGCTTCCTTGACATTAGGAAGACAAAGTTGCTAGGGATGCCACCAATGTTTGGCAGATTGACAAGGCTTCAGAAGCTGGAAGATTACTTTGTTGGGAAAGGGAGTTCTTGCAGCTCCATCGAAGAGTTGAAAGAGCTCTCAAAGTTGACTAAAATGCTCCGTATTTGGAACCTTCAAAACGTTGTGAATGCTCAAGGTGCTACAGGGTGCAATTTGAAAGGGAAGAAGAATCTCAAAAATTTGAAGTTGAGCTGGGAAGGTGAAGACGCAGATGATTCACAGCATGAGCTAAAAGTACTGGAAGGACTTGAACCTCCTTTTATGCTAGAGCATCTTACTGTAAGGGGTTATAGGAGTACCAAGTTCCCAGATTGGGTCGGCCACCTCTCCTTCTCAAACCTGATTTCTTTGAGAATCAAAGGATGCAAAAACTGCTACGAAATGCCACCGCTTGGACATGTGGATTCTCTTAAGAGACTCTATATTTCTGGATGTGATTGCATTATGGTTGTTGGTTCTAGTTTCTACGGTAATCCGCCGCCTGCGAATGATAAGGCTCCGTTTAAATCCCTTGAGGTTCTGCATTTTGAAGGGATGAGCGAGTGGATAACATGGGAGCAACATGGTGGAGCTTTTCCAAGTCTGCAAGAGCTAATTCTATCAAGGTGCCCTAAACTTGAGAATGCTTTGCCTGGCGAACTACCCTCTCTCATGAAGCTTGAGATCACAGGATGTCACCAACTTGTGGCTCCATTTCCAAGGGCTCGAGCGATTGTTGAGGTGAGATTCAAGGACAGAAGCCGTGAAGTTGAACTAGATCTGAAGTCCGGTCTTAGGCTTTCTGGAATCAACTATTCATCATCTTTTGATAAGTTGTTGGGAGACATTCAACAAACTTGGGGTGAAAGGATTGTTGATCTGAAACAAGTTAGTATTGGCTCGTGTGATTTGGGGTCTGGATATCAAGGTACCGATTCATGTAGTCAATTGGAAGGGGTTCTGGAGCACTTTAAGTGGCTTGATTCCCTTGCCATCGATGATTGTCCGAAAGTGGTATGTTTTCCCAAGTGCGAGTTAGCTTCTCCAACTCTGACCAAGCTGCAGTTAGGTGGTCTAGAAAATCTGAAGTCACTGCCAGAGCAGATGAAGTCAGCTCTCCCTTGCCTCATGGAATTGGTGCTGATCGCTTGTTGTGAACTGGAGTCATTTCCGGAAGGGGGTTTGCCTTCCAAATTAGAATCACTCAATATTTGGAAGTGCAAGAAGCTGATGGCGGGGCGGAAGCGGTGGAACTTGCATGCACTGCCATCTCTGTCATCTCTGGAAATCGGTGGGTATTCTTTTGATGAAACTGAATCCTTTCCGGAGGCATTTCTGTTGCCTCCCACTCTCACCACTCTTGTCATCAGTGGCCTTCATGGTTTGAGAAGCATAGACCACAAGGGGCTTCTGCGCCTCAAAAGTCTGCAAACACTTGATATTCGGCAATGCAACAGCCTTGAGAAGCTGCTAACAGAAGAAGAGGGACTACTGTTGCCTCAATCTCTTACCACTATTAATATATGGAAGCTCCCAAATCTCAAGTCATTAAGCCCTCTTATCCAGCGACTCACCTCCCTAAGAAGGTTGAAGATTAGTGATTGTGATAAGGTGTTCTCAGAAGAAGTGGCGCTCCCCTCCACCATCACCTCTCTTACAGTATATACAATGAAGTCTGTGAAATCACTAGATGGGTGGGGTCTTCATCGCCTTACTTTCCTTGAAGAGCTGGTTATATTTAATTGTGACAATCTTGAATCCATAACAACAAAAGAGGAGGCACTTCCCTCCTCTCTCAGGGTGGTTAAGCTGGGGTGGTGCCCAAGGCTCAAGTCCATTCAAAGAGGAGAGGGCTTCCCTTCTTCCCTTGAACACCTTCGTATTACCAACTGCCCTCTGCTAGCAAAAAAGTACGGACAGGAGGGAGAAGAGTGGCACCACATTTCCTACATCCCCGAAGTTAGTATTTGTTGATAACTTATTCGGAAGTGAATTAAATAGATCGGGTTTACTATAGCCCAAGTTTATTTCTTTTTCTTTTTTAAAAAATCTCTCTGCACTAATTCTTCTAGCAATTGACTCTCTGTAAATCAATTTGCTCAAGTACATGGTGATGGGCTACTTGTCCAAATAAACATATGACCCACCTTCTTGTTAGCAAGTGCCCTCTTATAGCAAAAAAGTACCATTTCGTTTGATTAAAAGGCCAGAATGTAACTTGCTCATTCCCCAAGTTCATTTTGTTTTTTATTTTTCTAAATTGAAATATTATTTTTTAATATAGAGTTTGAAAGTAAAAAAAAACGAATATTATGAAGTTAGTAATTCTTATACATATTATTTTGGTCAACTTCAATCAAATTAGTTAATTAGTAATTTATTAAACAAATGACAAGAATGAGTAGCAACAAATATAAATACATGTGATAGAAAGAAAATGGAGGTGGGAACTTTTACAATGGTGGAGAGAATGGAGGTTAAAGATAGTGTTCTGGGGCTACAAGCCTACATGGACATTGGAGAGGGATGACATTTGTTACCAAGAAGTTGGTTTTAAGGGTTTAATTGACCCATTTTGAAGAGTATACGGTGTTATTTATAACGCTTTTTTAAGTACAAAATGTATCAAAACCCCAAGAAATCTCATGTGGTGTAGCCAATGTTACTAGATGCACATTCGCTTAACAAAATTTCCGGCGTTGCTTAATTATTCTGTCTATTACACATCTCACTTTGGACATTTCCTCCCGACCACAATTCAAGATATCATTAGCCAGCCTAAATCCGGGTCTGCATTCGGTCCTGGATGTTAAAAAAGTCCAGGACCGTTCTGGACAATTAAGTGGTTTTTTCAATTGGATCAACTGGTTTTGCTAGTGTGTTAAAGTGGTTTTGTCAAGCGGATCAAGTGGTTTTTTCAAGTGATTTTTTCAAGCAGATCAAGTGATTTTTTCAAGTGCGGGATCAAGTAGTTTTGCCATTATGTTCAAGTGGTTTCGTTAGTGTGTTCAAGTGGTTTTGCTAGTGTGTTCAAGTGGTTTTGCCAAGCGGATCAAGTAGTTTTTTCAAGCGGTTTTTTCAAATAGTTTTTTCAATCAAATCAAGTGATTTTTTCTAGCAGATCAAGTAGTTTTTTCAAATAGTTTTTTCAATCGGACGAAGTAGTTTTTTCAATCAGATCAAGTGGTTTTTTCAACTGAATCAAGTGGTTTTTTCAAAT